>PVJO010006765.1:36418-86735 GCA_004026905.1 Hystrix cristata
CAAAAAAAAAAAAAAAAAGGGAAACAATTTTCTTCACAGTGACATGATGTATAGAATTAAGTTCTTAGAAATAAATACAACCAAGGAGGCAACAGACTTGTACATTGAAAAATTGAAAATATTGATGGAAGAAAATAAGGAAAATCTAGATAAATGGAAAGACATTTCATGTTCATTGCTATGAACACTTAATATTATAAAATATCAATACTACCCAAATCAATCTATACTTGCAATGTAATCACTATCAAGATCACATCAGCCTTTTTTTGCAGGGATGGATAAGCGATCCTCAGATTTATATACAATTTGAAGGCCCCCTTCATACTTAACAACAGTCTTGAAAAAGAAGAACAAAGATGGTGACTCACACTTCCAAACTTTGAAACTTACTACAAAGTACCAGCAATAAAAACAATGTGTCATTTGCCTAAAGACAGATATGTAGAAAAATAAAATAGAATATAAAGTCCAAAATGAATCTTTACATAATATGATCACTTGATTTTTTCAACAAGAATGCTCAAACCATACAATGGTGAAAGGGCAGTTCTGAATAAATAGTGCTGGGAAAACTTGATATTCTTTTTCAAAAGAAAGAATTTGGACTCTTACTTTATACATTTATACAAAAAATTAAGTCAAAGTGGATCAAAGATGTAATTTAAGAGGTAAAACTATGACTCTCTTAGAAAGTTTAAGGGGATGTCCTAGCATATTCCCCTGGAGTCTCGAAAAATAAATCTTAGAAGTATCAGTCTCCTGAATGTTTGCAGGCTTTTTCCTGCCCTCTTACTCACATATCTTAGTGTGTTATCCACATTACTTGCCATTTTTTTTCCTCAACTTCTACTAACTTTGTCCGTACTGACAACTTTATGATTTGATGGATCATAAAATACTCAGTAGTGAAGAATCCATATTGCTTTTATAATGAAAGAGGTCTAGTGTTTTCATCTTGGGCTAGTATTATATTCTGCAAAATATTCAGATGATTGAGTTCTCTTGGAATTATGTTGTGACAAAAAGCAGGTGAATGGTGATAGCTCTAGAACAAGACTGAATATAAATGCTCTAAGCTTGTTGGGTGTTACTTCTTGTGCAACCTGGGTGAGATCACATCAAATTAAAAAGCTTCTGCACAGCAAAGGAAACCACCAGCAGAGTGAAGAGACAACTTACAGAATGGGAAAAAATTGCCAGGTGCTTCTCAGGCAAAGGAGTAGTATCTAGAATATATAAAGAACTAAAAAAAAAAAAAGACCCTTCAAATTAAAAAAAAAACTAATTAAAAATGGGAATCTGAAATTAACAGATATTTCTCAGACAGAGAAATACAAGTGGCCAATAAATATATGAAAAAAATGTTTAACATTGATGCCCATTTGAGAAATGTAAAACAACACTGAGATGCCATCTCACTCTGGAAAGAATGGCTACTATCAAGAAATCAGCCAATAACAAATGCTGCTGAGGCTATTGGGAGAAAGGAACCCTTCTTCACTGTTGGTGGGACTGTAAATGAATATAACCACTGTGAAAATTAAAAAAAAAAAAAAACTAAAGAGTTTTGAGATTTCTCCAAAAACTAAAAGTAGAAATTCCGTTTGACCCAGCTATTCCACTTTTGGGTATCTCCCCCAAAGAATTAAAGACACCATAGCACAGTAATGTATGCATACTCTTGTTTATAGCAGTGCAATTCATAATTGCTAAGTGTTGGAAACAGCCTATATGTCCATGAACAGATGAATGGATGAAAAGTGTGGTATTTATATACAATGGAGTACTACTCTGCCATAAAAAATAGAAACTTGAGTCATTTGTAGGAAAATGGATGCACTTTGATAACATAATATTAAGTATTAAGTGAAGTCACCCAGACACACAAGTTTAAATATCACATGGTTTCTCTTATATGAAAAACTATATGTATATGCATGTGTGTATATAAATATATATATATGTAAGTATATATATATATAATAAAAGACAGATAATAGGAAAAAAGAGAAAGATAATAGGAAAAAAGAGAAAGAAAAAAAAAAGTATAGTATCCCACTGCAGACAAAGTATCTAAAATTGTACCTTGATTTAATACAATTGTCTTACATGTTTTATATGTTCTTTTGCCTATTAGTCTGATTTTCAGTTTGTATCCATGATAATTAACTTTATAAGGTCCTACAGATGAGTGAATCTAATGCTGGAAAAATAAAAGAGGGGCAGAGAGTGGGGGCAAAGTAAGGAGTTGAAACGTATTATGTACAGGTACCAGTTCCCTACAGTGAATGTAATCATTAGGTACTACAAACATGTGTTAATAAAAGTCAGAAGAACAGTAGAAAAGAAAAAATGACCTTAAAAAAGTTTTGGGTGTATGGGGGTGTGTGTGTGTTTGTGATTTAGTTGAAATGATTGAGATGAATGAGTGTATTTTCCATATCAGTAGCCTCCTACAAAGGCCATGGGCTATGTAGATTTCTTATAGTAAATGTACCTCATCAGACAATATAACTATATTTACGATAATTATTTCATAAAATACGTTGTAGTCCAAGGATATCCATCTTATTCCATCATTTTTTTCATGGAACAGCCTGTTTACACTGCCTCCTTTAATTCCCTGAACACCAGCCTAATATCTGCTAGTTCAGCTGGGATTGGGTTTCATGATTCCTATTCTGTCTGGACCAAGCCATTTTAAGAAAGTGGGCTTGACCTTTTCTACCATTATGACTCTCTTGTTAAAGCGAGTATTCCAACAACTACTAAATATATTCATCCAAACATTCCCTGAGGAACTAGGGAAATGATCACAGATTTGTTACAAAACCAACTGGATCCACTGTAAGACAGTCTGAAACTGGAACTGTCCTTACCATCTGATTTCTATAACTTCCACTGCAACCAGGGGACCATAATGCTGTTTGTTTGTTTGTTTTTTAATTTTTTTCAACTCAGTTGTCAGTATAAACTCAAGTCCTGTATCCAACAGCCCATGGGAGTTCTGAGTAGTCTCATTTCCGTACTGTATCTATCAGTAAATGATCCTAGGCCTTTTACGCAATACCTAGGGGAGTCACTATTGTATTATACTTGCTGTGACACACACGCCCCTCCAGTCACGGGGCTGTGGTGTAGGAATCCTGTATTGGAAACTGGCAAGAGATTAGGATTTTGTATTACAGCGTCTCGTATCATCCTTTTGTTCTGCTGCTTTTGCTTTTCCCCCTGTGAATCATTTAAGTGTTCCTTAACACATAATGTCCCTTTACCCTGAAATGCTTCAAAAGTGTGTTTCTTAGTAGCAAGAATATTATTTCCCACCAGTCTGGTGCTCTCCCTTTCCATGTTTGTACTTCCCTTTACTACAAGTGACAAACGCGGTTTTCATTACCTACAGTGTGCTTGATGATTTCTTCAATCCCAGAATATGCAGAGTACAGCTTTGCAATGGCTATCACGCAGTCTGCCAAAAGTCAAACCTAGTACCTAGAATTCAGTAACTGCGATTTTTTTCTTCTTTAGGCTTAGAGTTAATTGTCAAAATACTGTGTTTGAAAGTACTTTGGTTTATCTTTCTTTACTTGTTTTGTTTTTCCCTTCAATAAGGTTATCATATTAATTTGAAATACAGTTAGCCTAATTTGTTTCTATTTGGATTCTGTTTTAGGGATTTTCCATACCCTTGTTTATTTTAATCTTTTCCTTCCCGTACCTAAAACTTCAACAGGTTTCAAAGAGTCACAAATGTACAAAATGGTATACTCGGAGTCTTCCTCTTATTCTCCCCCTCTTCCCTTACTTTCCCTCTCAGCCACTGTACTGGATGAGTTTCTGGTAAACGTTTCCCATTTCTTAAGTATTTTAGCAATATGATATGTGAGAAATTGTATGTCAGTGTAGTTTGCATTTACACTTTTCTCATTATAAGCAAAATTTAGCATATTTTCATAAATTTAAGAATCTTTCCCTGTCACTTCAAAGTTGTTTTAAAACTCAAAAATTCCCACGTCTTTTCTCATTTTTCTGTTGATTTATCTATTTAGCTACTTAAACTTCATCCTTTAAATTTATTTATTAGGATATTAGTCCTTATCCATAATATATGTCTCAAATTTTTTCTCAAATAGCCATTCGTCCTTTGACTTCGCCTGTGTTTCTTTTTCTTTCTTCCCTTTCATGAATTTTTCTTTAGTTTTAAGCAGTAGAATTGTATCCTTTGTTTTAATGTGTTTGTATTTTGAGTCAAAGTGGAGACAGTTGTTTTCAGGAATTTGAACAGGTTACTAGTGCATTATTTTCTCAGTGTTGTCTGTTAAGAGTAGAAGGGAAGCAGCAGCCATTATGTAGATGATAAGTGCTTATCTGCTGATTGATCTCATTGGTAAGAAGTAATATCCAGACCTGCAATTACTAAAGCTTCTTTGAATCTTCCTCTAGTTTTTCTGACTCTAGGGTCTGCTTGTGCATATGACTCTCCAGCCTGCCTATGCTCTTCTCTTCCTGGCTGTGTGATCTGTAAGCTTCATACTAAAGCATCAGACATAGACAGATAGTCTTAAAAAGGCTGCTCGTCCAGTTCTCACAATTGGAAAAGTCAATTAACTGTAACAACCCTCCCTCCTTCCCTCCTTCCCTCCCTCTGACCTTCTCTCTCTCTCTCTTTCTCTCTCTCTCTCTCTTTCTGTCTTTCTCTCTCCCCTGCCGGACTTCCTCTCGACTTCCTCCCTCCTTCATCTCTCTCTCTCTGTCTGGCTGTTTGTCTAGCTATCTGTCTATCGTCTGTGTAATCTTCCACACATCTGCTTTTCTGGATGAAGCCTTACAGATAGATGGAAAATTCCCATTGGTAAATTATTTTGGGAAAATGCTGCATTGTGAGACATATCCCTTTTTGGATATTTATAATAGATGTTGTCACATTAAAGTCTCTAAGACAATATGAAATAAAGAAATCATTCGTTGTATTCATCATGACACTGCCATGCTTTCTTGACTTAAAACCAAAACCTCTTACCTAAAATTGGCTCATGTCGTATAGAGGCAAGTTTTTCAAAGAAAATTTTTTGTGAAACATATGTAAGTTGCATTAGGCTTCCATTGCTGTGACAAAATTCCTGAGAAGAACAGCTTAAAGGATGAAAGGTTGATTTTGGCTCATGGTTTCAGAGATTTTAACTCAAGATCAGTTAGCTCCATTGCTTTGGGGCTGAGGCCAGGCAGAATATCATGGTGGCAGGAATGTGGCAGAGGAAGTCGTTCCCCGTATGGTGCTCAAGAAGCTGAGAAAGCAAAAGAAAAGACCTGAAGCCAAGACAGAGCCTTCAAGGTCACCCCCCCTGAAACCTATTCCCTGCAACTGGTCCCCATCTCTTAAATTTCTCCCACTCCCAAAAGTTCATTCAGTTATAAAACCATCAGTAGATTAAGCCATTAGTGAGCTGAAAGCCATCATCATCCACTTACTTCCCAAAAGCCCTAAAGCCCTAAAGCTTCCCAAAAGCCTGCATTGGGGACCAAACCTTCAACACATGAATTTTTGGGGCACACTCCTGATCCAAACCATAACATGGGTTCAATTATAAAGAAGTTATTTGTAGTCTTTCTCAATATTGAAACATAAAAACCATAATTTTAGATAGTCTTTATTAATAACAAAACTAAGCCTCTCCCTAAAGTCTTATTCTTTTTGGCCTATCTTCAGTAAATCTGAAAAACTAAGCACTACTAATTATCTTCACTTTTCCATCAGAATGAATATAATCCACAATAACTAGGAGGGTTGTGTACTGAACGCTTGTCTCCAGTTGTTCACATCTATAGGCAACCAGTAAAGAGGACAAATGAGAATTTAAATCATGTCAAGCTCTTCTAAACATTTGCTCCTTGGGGCAGAGCTGTATCTTCTGGGAGTAGAGAATGTCTTTCGTAATTAGCCCAAAGGATCCATCTGTGCTCCAAGACGCATGACCATGGGGATATGCACAGCTGGAGAAGTGTCTACATCTAATCCCAACGAAGATGCCATGGTTATTTGTCTGTAATGCATCTAAAGTATCCATGATGCTTTTATTGTTTTCATTTTACTGGTGAGGAAATTGTGCTTTAAAGAAGATAAGTAATCTGTTTATAATCCCGCAGGTAGTAACCTGAGTCCAAATTGGCATTTCTTTCTATCACAGTATAATGGCCCATCTTCTTACACTGTGCTGTTTCTATGCACTACACTTCTTCTTATGTTATTTTAAAAAATTCTTAGTAATTGCTTATTATTTTGGGAATTCTCTTTAAAATCTACATTATGATTCCACTATGACAAATGGGAAATGACTTTTACTCTACATTTTATTATTTAATATATATATATAATTTCAAAGTTAATTTTCTAATTTTATTTTGAAAATGCATTCTTCATATTTTACTGAATTTTGTCTAAGCTCTTTTATTTTCCTAACAGCTTTATAACTATCTGTAGCCAATCACTGAATAGAAAAATATGATGAAGCATCTTTTATGAAGTTTCTAAGCCATATATTACAACACAGAATGCTGCTATATGTTAGAACTACCAATTACAAAAATTGCATGATTAATTTGTTTTGAGATGGTGCCCATTCGTATTTTATATTATTGAAGTAGCATTATTTTTTAATAACATCTCTAGACATAATTTTTATTTCCCTTCTCCCACGAAAGGTAGTGATCCCTTTATTGTCAAAGTCATAAAGACCCTAAAGAGAAAGTATTTAATAAGTTAGTAGTTAACAAATGTGTAGACTACATTTAGGTGGCCGACAACTGGGTAGTTTGGAAATATGCCAATTTCAGTAGATGATTTACAACAACGAACATTAGTAACCTGAGGCTGGGGATTCAGCTCAGTGTAGAGTGCTGCCTAGCAAGCACGAGGCCCTGAGTTTGCCCCCTGGCATGCGTGCGCACACATACACACACACACACACACACACACACACACACAAATTACTAACCTGTAAAAAGACAGAGTCCTATTAAGTTAAAATGGAAGATTCTTTTTTCCGAAAGTTTTCATTTTCCCAAATGTATCATGATCCTGAGTAAGCAAATAAAGTATATATATTAATTGATGTGTAAAAGTGTTATATCGTGTGATCTAGCTCACAGCCTTTAAGACTTCATAAAAGAAAATGTTTAAATCGTATCAGGCAAAATAGTCTATATACAGATGTTAAGGCAGGGTTTATTGGGGAAATTTTATTGTTTTATGAGGATCATCAGCATTTATTTCACACTCCCCATAATCATTTCATAATCAAATTGCAGCATGTAACTTTATAGACAGATTTGGTCATTTGCAGACTTTGATGAAAGGAGGAAAAAAGAGAGGTCTGGAACAAAGTTTTCCCCTCCAACATTACACATACGGGTGGTGCAAAGATAACTACAGGTAAAACCTCCTTTCTTTTGGCAATCAGAATCCACAGATTGCTGTGGTGGTGAACCACACACACTTCCCCTGACGTCCCTCTTTCCCACTGTCAAGATGAGGCATAGGTCTGTACAAGCCACATTACACTAGGCAGGAGGAACCTTCCTTTCAAACTTCTAAATATCTATACATTATAATGTATAATCTAACACTATGTAATTAAGTAACTGAGAAACTCTTCAATTAAGGAAGTGGCCTTGTCAGAAATGGAGAGTTCTGGAGTCCCATAACTGGTATGAGCCTGTTATTCTGATGATTTAACTAAGAGTACCTGAGCCAGCCTTCCAAGCTGTTAAAGAAGAAGTTAGATTAACCCCAGAATCCTACCTTCTCCTTCTGATGTGTTTAATCAGTGCAGCATGCAACTTTGGTATGATAGTTCTGTGGCTTCCAAATAAAACAGTGTATTCACAATTGTAATGTCCAACTTTTTAGTTCATTTTTTTTAAATTTCCCATTTGTTCAGGATTATAGCTTCCATAAAGAACAAGAATATATTTTTCTTCCTCTGGGAAATTATTTTTATATGGTTTTGATAAGACTAATTTTCCTCCCAACATTTTCTTTCTCTATTTCCTTGGCAGCAATAATTGGACTAGTGGTTAGTGCAAGACCAAGTGTTATCTAACCAGTGTTTTTCAGGACATTTTCCCCCAGAGGTACTGTGAACAACACTCCTCTATCTGATGAGAATGTTAAGGTGAGGACTAGGGGTGTGCGGTTGTCAGAAGTACTGTAATTCCTTCCTCCTTAAGAAAAAAATCAGTATAAAATAAGCAGTGGCAAAAGTTGGAGGGAGAGAAAACTAATGACATTGTTTAAGGTTTGTATTTAGTTATGACTAAACTAAAGTCTACATTCCTTCTGTATAGGTAAATATATTTCCATATCATCTTAAACTAAATCGAGTTAATCTTTGTTGCATTTGAATGAGATATAATTGGGATAATGGTGACCCAAAAAATCCACTACTCCCGTATTTTGCTATCAGAATTAATTATTCCAATTTTATATGGAGTATGAAGCATGCTTCCAACTTCCACGTAATTGATGTACTTTTTAATTATACAAATATTGTGACTGATGATTGATATTTTGGAAGCCAAAAAACAATGTAATTTCCAAGAGAGGATGATTCACTACTGGAAAGACCAAAATGAACATTATAACACTTGAGAAGAGCATTTAGAGCCCTGAGAGAGAGCTATCATACAATAATACCAGCAATAGCGACAATATCATGAGTCACAATGTCTTCTATCGAAATTTCAAATGTACTTTTTCATTTAAAAAATACTCTGTAAAGTAAGCATTCAATTTTTTACATTCCTGTGGGAGCAAAAAATACTACAATATATTCAATTTATATTTACAAATTATTTGAGCTGAGAATTTGAAAGAATTTTCTTATATAATTAATAATACTGATAGATATGTGGGATATCAAGAAAAATAAAATGTTTCTCTTGCTACTTATTTTATTATTTATTTCTGAAGTTAATAAAATTTAAGAGATTTTAATGACATTGTAGATCTTTGCATATTGCAGACTTAAGTGATTAGGAACTTAGTGTTTTAATATTCTTTTCTGATCTATGTGTCAGTGATTCATCTCAGAGTTAATTAGAAAAAGCTTAAAAGTAGTAATAAAAAAAGTTTTGTTTTTATTAGAATTATGCTAAAAAGTTAGCATAAAGTGCAGGTTCATTAAATTACAAAGTCTTTGTCATATTTCAAATTATATGTATATATGAGATATATATACATATATATGGGAGAGATAGATTGATTTAATTTTGACCTATGAAGTATTTTATTTATAGGTATAATCATAGTGCAATGAAAGTTTTCAAAACGTTCATAGCTTCTGACACATTGAAAATGTGAAAATGTGTAAGAATCTAATCATTTCATTTTATCATTTCATATGCTTTAAAAATTATATTGGTTAAAACTTTAAATGCTTATAAAATTATATTGATTAATTACATTCAAATATGTTCTAAACTTTCAAAAATATTCATTAAAAACAGTTTTACTGTCTTACCTATAAGGCAATCGAGAATAAGAAATCTTCACACACACACACAAAAATAAATAGTTACAATATGACCAGATTAGATATCTGTTTGTCCTTTTAGATCCAGCATCCATTTCCCATTTTATACTTTTTTCTTTTTTCTCTCTTTTTTTTTTTTTGGTGCTGGAAATTGAACTCAGGGCCTTGTGCTTGCTAGGCAAGCGCTCTACCACTGAGCTAACCATTTCCCATTTTAGAATAATAATTCAGCTTCCTTTCTGGAGAACCAGATCTTTCTTCTCTCACATACATTAACTTTTCCTATCACTGATACCTCTAAAGTCATAGGGTCCAGCAAACCATAAGTCCCCCAGAAGCAGAGCTGCTTACTCTATAACATGCAATTGCTGCAGAGCGCTCTTTTGCTCTGGACCTCATTCAAACCTGGCAGCATTTTACATCATTTAGCACCTGGGCCACGCTATGTGATATAGAACAAGCTTCTCACAAACTTGAAAGAGTTCACTGGGCTTTGTACTTCCTGATGATAGGAGGCAAATAATGTAATAATTCCTCTTTTAATTTGAAGATATGTCCTGCTACAGGATATATAAAAATCATTTATGTATGGCAGTTCCCTGAATCATCCTCAGTTACCACTAAAGGGTACATGTCTTAATGACGTCTTCATTTTGATAGTCAACTATTGATCATCCTGCCTAATCACCCTAATACTAATGTAATGAGTCAATGTGATGGTCTCTGTGTGATTTAGACAGTCCAGTGATTTTCAGACCATATTAAAATAGAGAACAGTAGCGTTAACATAGACCTGAGGCAAAACTGTTAATAAATTCATTTATCTCTGCCATATGAATTCAAACTGGTACTGATCATTTTTTTCCTGATTAAAACCAAAGAACATGTTTTCCAAATCAGTAGTCACATACCATGTACCTGTGGACATATTCGTCTATTCTAACAATGATATGATGTCCAACACTGCAGCTGCAACCCAAGCTATTGCTTGTTGTGTCTAATTAGTTTATAGTTACCCTCTTAGATCCTTCCAGTTTCTACAGGGGCAGACTGGTAGGTTAGATGAAAATGCAAGTGGGACGACCATCCTTATAGCCTTTAGATCTTTAAAGGTAGCACTACTTTCCAGCATCCCTTCCAGATGCATTAGTGCTTTTGATGCACTCTCTTGGCCAGGCAAGAGAGAATTTCAGAAGTTTCCGTTTAGTTTTCTCCACTCTGATAGTAGTTACTTTGTGTTAAGCTCAAAGTATCAAAATATGGACAAATTCTATATAATAAAAAATATAATTACCAATAAATTAATAATAGCATTATACACCGTTTTCTCATTAAATACCTTTTTCCCTTGTTAAAATAATAATTATGTGTATAATTCAAAAATGATCATATATACTTAATTTTAGGTAATTTTCTGAACTGGAAACTAATCCCATTATAACTCTTGATATAACACCAAATTTCCAGAAAGAGTATCGAACATTTATTTATGTAATTTCAAATCCCATATTTAGGCATATGGATATAGATTTCTAAGTATTTTGTCCAAAAATTTCATCTAGAGACTGTATACTTATTGTGGGTATAATTTTTCTCTTGTTTGATAATTCTAAACGTTCGTAATATACTTATTGTGGGTATAATTTTTCTCTTGTTTGATAATTCTAAACGTTCGTAATAACTTCAAGAAGCCTAGAGGCACACAGTAAATAGTTTTTGATGGTAGGCATGATTTGAAATGGTTTTGGAATCCCCATCCTGTGTTTTCCACCCGAACACTTTAATATATATGGCTTAATGATATTGCAAGCCTGATTTCATTTTAATGGTGCATTAGCTGGGTAAGCATGATTTATTGTGACAGAGTGTAAATTCAACTATTGTGTCTTTAACAATAAATAAAGAACAGGGTTTGTAATAGAGGACAATAAAGCATTATGTTGATAGAGGCAGAATTGAAATGATGACAAAATACGGCAATGTACTATCAGACAACATAATTAAAGTTTAGTTATAAGGGTGTCTGAATTCTATTATTTTAAGGTAATTTGAGTGTGAAAGTATGTAAGGTAGAAACAATTATTCTCCACTGGTCAACAGTGCTGTGGTTTCTTATTATAAAGGAGTAGCTACATAAATTATGTTTAAAAGCATCAGACATATGTATTAACCTTTATCACTAAAACAGAGTTATTTGGCAAGGAATTCAGTGACCTGAGAATGGAAACAATTTTGATGGACTATAAAGTATCTGAGAGGCCTGCCAGGAGACATTCCTGGAATACCAGATTTTCCTTCACCTAAATTTGCACTGGACACACAGGAATGCGTTTGATTTGTTTCATACCAGCTGTTTTTTATCTGGTTGATAGGATGACATGTACCAAGGTCTGCAGAGTAGTTCATCGTGTCAGGGACCTGGTGGAGATAAAACCAGCATGAGAATGACAATGTTAATTCCAGTGGTATCTCCCACAGCTTTCCCTTTTTGTCAGGTCCTCTGGAAGACACGGGAAGTCAAACCTCCCTCTGGGATTGTTTTATATCCTTTGATTCTTTTAAATTTCTGATTTTATTCATTAAAGAACTGTACACCCACAGTTTTGACATTTTTTTCACACAATGAGAGCTTTGGCACAAGGCTTAACCTGTATTAATTTTTAGTTTATTCATCTGTAAAATAGAGAAAAGGCACTTGAGACGAAAACATGAAATAATATATAGGAAGTTTTGCCCATAGTTCCTGGCACATGGTAGGATCTCAATGCATGTCAGGTCATCAGCATTGTCTGATTAGCACAAATACCAATAAAGGCATAGTCATAACCTTTGAGATATCAGCTCACTTTACGAGAACCCATTTTCTCAATGAAGTATTGCCCCAACCCCTGTATCTATTTGTGTGGGTGGGCAGAAACCATGGTAACAGTCCACAATGTCATTCTGTGTACTATTGATTGGGCCAGTGTGTTGGACGCCCAGGCTGAGCTGACTTCATCAGATTCTCTCTCCTAGGAATGTGAAATTGCCATGCAGCTCTGTGAATACTGGAACAGAGAGGCTCATATATCTTAAAACGAAAACATCTTCTGTCTTATTTGCAAAAAAGTCATAGAGGAAAAAAAAAGATGTTCAGGATAATAACAATGAATCAGATAGGGAAGCAGAAAAACTGGAATGGGAGACAAGTTGCATACATACCTATAACCTTTCTAATTCCTGGTTTCTTATGTGATGGCTTCCTTTGAATTTTATGAGAAACTTCAGTATTCCCCCTGTGAATAAATATAGTTGCTGCAATTATGTCTATGAAATTGAAATTTAACCAAAGCAAAAAGGGAAACAATGTTCATTAGGTTCATTATTTGCCAGCACTAATATTTGAAATCACTTCTATCTTATTACAATATAATATCAAAGTCTACATGATCAATATGTGAAAGGCTTAAATAAAATATTTTAATAACATTCTCTAATTAGTTGGTTATATTTTATATCTAAGTAAACAACCTTTGAAACAAATATTTCGCACAGAAAAATTGATTAATTCTAAGACCCAAATAAAGTCTTCTACTTGAAATCTGAGTAAGCAAGAATACCTTGTTAAAAATACCATGTTAAAAATGTTAATACTTTTGTTATCTTATAGCAAGAGAAATATGACTTTATATATTTACTTAATGGAAAATATACAAAGGTTTAAACTAAATAATTGCCCACTGCATGTAATGCATAAACCTTGTTTTTTTTTTCCTTTAGAAAGAACTGTGTCATAATTTCTTTTGTTTCAGTTTAGCAGAGGAAAATAATTTATTTACAAAAGTCACCCAAAGGGTTAGCCATCTGAAAGAAATGCATATCATGTACAAAAATAAATTCCAGATAGATTCCAAATTAAATGTAATAAAAATAAAATAAATCTTTTAGAAAACTTGGGAGAATAAACAACCTTGGGATAAGAGAGGCTTATTTTAGTTCTTAGCCATATTAATATAATAGCTGAGCAATCCTTTGAGGTTATAACACATTTTTTCCAAATTGTACTCAATTTCATAATCCATTATCTTAGTCTAGTTACTGAAGTGTTTAAATGGTGGCTAATACAAAATGAGAGAGGCAAGAAATGAAGACTAAAAATAATACACTTAAGGAAATAAACCTTAAAAAAACTACCAAAAATCAGGCAGTGAAATACTGAAAAGGCATTTAGAAAAGAAATTAAATTCAGTATAGTAAAGAAAGTCATAATTATTTGTGAAAATACGTGCAGAAATTGACTTCCCCTGTGATTCACGTGCAGCAAGAGTACTGGATCTTGCTTCTGCGTCATGGTAGGTTAGTATTCAAAGTGAAAATGCTACAAAACCCAGTTGGAGATTAAATAATTCTCTGTTAAAAAATCATAAATCTTGTTGAAGATTCTAAGACTCAGTCTTAGAAGACTCTATGAAAAATAATGACAACCACTGAGCCACTGAAGTTCTGTTCTAGAAAATAACAGAGCAACTCTCACAGGAAATTAGGTATCCCACGCAGAAAAGGAGTCATGAACAAAATTACTTGACAATATTTCATACTGTATTATTTCTGGTGACAAGCAATAAGGCAGGCTCCACAAAACTGTGTTTTTAGAATTACTGAAGTTTACTCTTACACAAGATGTAAAAACCAAACCACATTGTTTGTTCTCTAGTCTGACAAAATCTGTTCTGAACTGTTTAATCCTTTGTGTTTACCTTAATAAAGAATGTAAACAAAACGATATTTTGTCCAAATTTATAAATACTGTCAGTTGTATTGATTTTACATTGTCAAGATTTTTCAAGTTCCTAATCTTTTTTTTTTTTGTAAATATATCTGGCCTTTCTCCTAGGTTTAGTGTTTCCAATTGCTATACTTTTAGTCATGTGTTCCTGCTGCTCAAAGTTCATTCATTCTCTAATTTGATGTTTAATGTAGTTTTGGGAATCAGAAAACTAAGGAACTATTACTAGAAGGGGAAGGATATGAATACAGTACCCTCTTTTAGCATCTAAGAGTTTTCTAGAGTTAAAGTACATGAAAACAAATAAAAGGGTTTTATTTTGACAGCGCAAAGAAAATTTTTAAAACTTAATATCCTTTTCACTGCTTGGTTAGGAATAATTTACAAAAAAAGTCACTATAGTTACAATGTACTCATGTAGAAAATAATTTACCAAAATTTAAAGAATGTCACACAAAATATTTTAAGTTGGAAATATATTACTTAGAGTTGAGAGCAGTATACAGTTCTTATTTTTAATCTTCAGATACCACCTTCCATGCAATAATAATGTATGTCATATACATGACCCTATTAAAAATTTTAGAATAACCAATGCTTCTGTGCTTGTGTAGTATTAAAAAAAGAGCCTTTTTTTTTTTTTTTTTTTTTTTGGTAAGTGACTGTGTGTGTATATGGTATTGGGAATTGACCCTAGGGCCTGCTCACTGAACTACCTTCTCAACTCCTTTTTAAATATATATCTGGAGACACAAACTCACTAAATCTCTAATTTTCCCAAGCTGGGATCAAACTTGTGTTCCTCCTGCCCCAGCCTCCCAAGAGTGCTGGGATTACAAGTGTGTCCTACCATCCTGTCTATGACTTTGTTTATATCAAGCCCATTCCCAGTCTTCATCTACTGGAGAGAGAATTTCTAAAGAACTCAGGAGAAGGTGCCAAATGAAGTCACTCTGTGCCCATCAATATTAATCCTACCAAATCAAGAAAAAGATTATTAAACTCTATCCCCTCAAGACATTTTCCACTGTCAAGAGTCTGAGCTAGATAAATCACATTCTTTGTAGTTCAGGCTCCACCTGAATCTTCCTTCTTGTTTTCCTCAGAGCACTCCTACGAGTATCTTTTATTCTTCAGTCCTGATTTGTCCCACCAAGAGTGGGAATTCACTTATTTCCTTTTTGTTTGACATGAAATGCAAGACTTTTCAGTAATTCTTTTTTTTTTAATTTTTCTTTTTCATTGGTACATGTTTAACAGTACATACTGATCACATTCCTCATGGGGAGTTGGTACGTGTACATAAAACATCTTAATTCTTTTTTATCCCGCTCCCCTCTTGGTCCATTAGAAGCTCTTCCTAGTTTCTGTGCCGAATGCCTCATTGCAGTAGTTATCATGATCTGAGAAGATGAGTGCTGTATTTTTGCTGTTTTGGTAGACATACAAGGATGAATTTAATCCACATACTCCAGCTTCAGTGAAGCACATCATTCCCTAGAGAGGGACCTACTTCCGTGTTGCCCAGGTGTATAGGATTCTAAAACCCAATTACCAAAACACTAACACAACGTACAACAACATATGTGTATGTGTGAGTTTCAAAAGACATTAACAAAGCCTTCTTCAACTTAGTGGCCTCATAGAAATTCAGCCACATCATTTTTTATGAAAAACCAAATATTCTCCTTTATCAGCTACACAAAATCTATTGCATATTGGCTTTATTCTGTGAAACGGAATAGTCTAAAATTACTTGCAAGAGAGGGATGATAAGAATTAATGAGGTGTTGGCCTATTTCAATGATTATTATGTATCTTTATATTCAGTGAGGTTTTCCACATTACATTCAAAATCCCAGATGACAGCCTCCCAAATGCAAACAGGTTCGGCCTCATAACTATCTGATTGTAGACACCGTGGCTCAATACATACCCCTCCTAAATATTCTTGTTTACAGTTAGATGGGAGCAAGAAGTTCCAGTGTACTGTTGCACATTATGTGACTGTACATAATGATAATGTACTTATATATTTCAAAAAGCAAGAAGAAAGGATTTGGGATATTTTCACAATAAAGAAATAATAAGTATTTGAAGACATAGGTATGCTTAAACTTAATTAAATATTGCACAGTGTATATATGTATCAAAATATCACCAGGTATCCCAAAATATGTTTATAATATTTGTGTTTGTGTAAGTTGTATAAATATGTATATGTTGAAAAATAAATTTAAATTTTGAAATGCTGTGTAGGAGTTTCCCACAATCCTTCACTAGTAATCTAAAAGTACTGATTAGACATCATTCTCTTTCCCTAAATTTTCATTTATTGAAATTACTAAGACAAAAATCAACACCTCCTTGCCTTGGTATATACTCTGCAGCACTCATCATTGTTTATCATCATTGTTTATCAGTTGTTTATCATCAGAGTGCTTTTTATTTCTTACTGTATTTTCCACTATTTTATAGAAGCATATTTAGAATTGCTACCTCTGCCTGTCATCTACATAATATCATGCTGGAATGAATATTTAGGAAGGGAAGCAAAGGGAAACCTCTACTCTTTCGTTCAACAGCTTCTCTCAATATTCGTAGGAAAATTGGAAAATAATATTCTCCACTTTGGTACATGAGTTGGAGAGATTATTATTCAATAATGTTGTGTCTCGAATTACATCCTATAAATAATATTTTATTCATTTTACTCATTACTTTGATACCGATTTGCCATGTGCATAGCTCCATACAAAGAACTAGGGAGAATGGACATAATAAAAGTAAAGTTGTATATACACACATAGAAAGTTAAAGATATGTGTACCTATGCCATATGTAGCCTTCAGGAGCATATTGCTGACTTGAAGAGACAATAACAACTGTCTCATGTGCGAGTAATTGAGATTAGCATTTCACAGTATGGACATGACATAAAATCTAGAAATTGCGTGCTCCTATCATTTACACTTAAAAAATTATATTCTTGGTTGGCACCTTAATGACTGAAACTGTGTAATTCATTATTATGTACTGAATTTCATCTCCAAATATAGAATGGGGGAAAAGTCCACTTTACATGGCAATTAGAGTTACAAAACAATACTTCTGTTACTTTAAGACAGAGTAGGTCCCAAACCCTGTATCTTTATACTCAATATTATTATGGAGTGTACAAAGCTGAGGGCAGAACTAAACTATTGTGTGTATAAGAATACAGTGTACAGCTATGTTGCTTGAATTTCTGGTGGAAGCATTCAGAAAAAGTGTATATTGCTGTCAAAAACAAGATACCTGAGCATATCATGCACCCTCACTGTAGAGGTATTAAATATTATTTTAATGAAAAGTTGGGAAAGGTCATTAATCTGTAGCTTTCTGAAACGATGTGAATGCCAATAAATACCTACTTAGTTGTTTTAAGGGTAATCATTTGAAAGTTTTTTCAACATAAATCTCTCAACTTGGAAACATAGAATAAATAAATTGCAAATAGTCACAGAGTGCCTTTAAAATTCTATAGCTTTTAAAGCTATCTAACTCTCTAAGCCCCCAACTGACAACAACACACATTTCATATCCAGTTGAAACAAAATAAAAATGTATACCCATGTCTATCAGTGTTGATTGACATATGGTTGAAATAGTTCTGTTCCAGTGCACCGTACTTCAGAAATATGCTTTATACATGTTGTAGGTCTGTGATATCAGATCTTGTTTTATGATTTCTGCTTCTAGCTCTATGAAAACTTCTTGGCTAAATCTGTACTAAATGATATATGACTGTAGTCCCTTTGTTTGAATTAAAGTCTCCAAATGCACTTTGTGTGATTTTATATCATTTTGAACTTCATAATGCAGGCTATGAATAATTCACTTTGGTAGAATAAGAGGCATCTAAAGGTGAATAAGTGAATAACTAGAATGGTGCATTTTAAATATGATCCCTGGGCACTTTAACTTCTTAAGCTGTTTTGTAGACTGAAAATAAAGTGTGAGAAGGTACTGTACAGTTTGAAGGTTGTCAACCAAAGCTCAAAAAGGAGCACAAAAGCTTTAAAGCAAACAAGTTAGACAGGAAGCAATCACTTCAATAGAAAATGTACAAAATGCTGTAAGGTAATAAAAACGCTAAAGTACACTAATGATAACAGAAAAGAACTAAAACAAAAACCATATTTCCCTTAATGATGAAACTTTCTGCCCTGCTACTGTACAGGTCCAAATATTACAAAACAAAGTCAAAATTTCTTAAAGAATATATATCTCTGTCACTTGTAATTTTGTTATTATACTCATAATTTGTCAAAATGTAATCATTTTCAAAATAATTATAAAATTCTTGCTGTTTTTTACAATTTTGATTTTCATTGAATGATAAATGTGTAGTTTTAATAGATAATTTCGAATCTATTTTGGAAAAGTACTTTTAAATTATAAGAAAATAATTTTATTTTTGCATTTCTCAGTATTCATTTTTTTTACTGAAAATACTTCTAATTATCTACACTTTATATGTAACATTTTCTTAATTATTTGTTTCATTAGAACACAAATTATATGAAAATTCAGTTATAACAACACAGCTAGTAATCGTGCTGAGAACATGTATTATCTCTCTATATAAAATACATGCACAATGTATAAATTATATCTTTATTATTCATCTACACAACACTAAGCTATCTACACATGACAACTAAAACTTTTATCTTCACTATTTTGTGACTTTTAATCATACGAATCCCAGAATGAAATTTTATTGTTTTATATATGTTTAAAGTTGAGACAAAAACACGTTTTAATAATTTTTTAGCTTGAATTTTAACTTTAAAATATCAGAGCGTGTGGCATATAGTCCACTATTTTACTCTTGCCTACAGCATTACAAATGATAGTGACGAGCCTACAAAACAATACTGTGTTTTTCTAGAAAGTGGTAAGATTATAGTGTGCTTTGAAAAGAAACTAGTAGTATCTGTCCTGGCAGTTTAGAAATATATAAATTGTATTTAAATAAACACAATACAAAAAAATTTCAAAACAAATAAAAAATATAGGGGCATGACAAACTATTAATGATTTTCCTGCCAAATTTTGTTTGTGACATTATTGTCATCTTTTATTTTCAGTATATTCCTTCATTTCTAGGAGGTAGTCTACAAAAAGCATGCATGAATTATTAAAATGAGAATATAATTTCAGTGTGCTCTGTATTATTTTACTTAAAGTAAGCATTTTCATTTCCATTACTGTGACACCAATAGTCTTCTGAAAATTCAGTTAGTCAAACAATGCATTTCTGTTCAGAAGATAATTTTTTAAAACACAATATAGCATATAGTAGTTACGTAAATGTTAAAATCTCCTTCCTTTTATATTAACTGATCATAAAGAGTAACTGAATAAACTGAATAAAGAAATGTGCTTAATTTTGTTTCCCTTTTCTTCTCCTCCTCTCTTCCTCTTTCCCCTCCTTCATTATATACTAAGAATCTCCAACAAATTATTGCAACTTCTTTTTTGACTGTTATAGAACAAGAAAAAGGTATGTCTTATCTTATTGACAATAAGAGACTTGTAAAATAAATGTAGAAGGAGAAATAAGATGACAAATTTTGTTTTCTATTTTTAATTGACAATAATTGTATGTATTTATGGGGTAAAATGCAGAGTTTTTATATATGTATACATTATGGAATAACCATATTAAGCTAATTAGTATATCCATCACCCCAGCCCCAAATGTTTGTCAATTTTTTCTGTTGAAAACTCTGTATGGTCTATTTTGAAATATACAATACATTATTTATTGCATTCAATGTGCTGTGCAATAGAGCAACACAATTTACTCTTACTTTGTAACAGAAACTTTGTACCCATTGTCCAACATCTAGCCTTACCTTGTCCACCCTTTCCTGTAGCCATCTATCATTGTATTGTACTCCTGTGAGTTTGAATTTTTCAGATTACACATCTAAGTGATATCGTATGGTATTTTTCTTCCTGTGCCTAGATTATTTTACTTAAAGTAATGTTTTCTGTGTTCATCAATGTTGTCACAAGTGACATTTCCTGTTTTTAACGGCTCAATAGTATTCCCATGTATATAAGGGCTGATCAAAATGTATGGTGAATATTTACATTTCAAAAATTTATTACATGGGGTTGGGGGTTTAGCTCAAGTGGTAGAGCACTTGCCTAGAAGGCACAAGGCCCTGAATTTGATTCCCAGTACATACACACACACACACAAAATATTTATTACAGTAAAAGATACACTGCCATTAATTCCTAAGTATTCCCCCTAAAGTAGCTCTAGAAGACCTCTTCTGTGAGTGTCTTTAAGAAGTATGATCAAAAATGCAGTGAATGCTGCTAAGTACCATCCTGTATTCAATCCCTGGTACTGAAAAACAAATCAAGTAGATGCCTTTAAATTCAAGTTTTGGGAAAGAATCACATAAATGTGTCATAATGTGTGGGAGTGTTATACAGTAATGTCAAAAGAGAGAATATTACTTTCTGACCTTCCCAGATTCCCCTTATGCCCCATTGCTAGAGGGCTAAGTACCCTTTAAACTTTGTGACCTACTTAGCATGGCTGTAAATGTCATTCTTATTCATAACAACATTTAATACTTTCCTGGATTTTTCTAAGCCATTTACCACAATGATATATTGCAGAATTGAATTCCACAGCTAGATTGTGTACTGCATAAAGAATTGTATTGTTTATCAGTCTAAAGTGGAATGCAATTCATTCTCATTGAGAGTCAGCTTGTTTGCCTGGTATGAGAATGGGAGGAGAAGACACCTTCTGTTTTCAGTAAAACATTCATTACTTTTATAGCTGTTTTCCTTTTCATAGTTTACCTTTCTTCGTTACTAAGTAAATCACACTATAATCTTTCCAGACATAATTTTTGTATTTATTTTGGGCTTTTTACCCAGCTCTAAAATTTGGCCTGATTTTAATCTGTCACATTTTACATAATATTCCTTATAAATTGTTTACTGAGTGAAACTGATGCATGAAAGAAATCTACAAGCATTGGGAGGAAAAGTCATCAGCATTATACAGTTAGGAATAACTCAGAATTGGAAATTCAGAATTTCAAAGTTCTACTTTTATGACTGTTCCATGTTGTCTTTTCCTTCCATTATCTGTCAGAAATTAGAAAAGAATTTCTTCTACCAAATTAAGAATTTTTAAATCTTATCTGATTTAAAACAAATATTTACATGTAATCGACACTAAATGAAGTTCTTCAATGATATTTATCTTTTACATATGTAAAAGTCATTGCAAATATGTTCATGCTAATTCTAAATCTAAATGGTCTCAAAAATTAGTGTTCTTCACAAAGATACTTGGAATAAGAACTTCTGTCCCTGAAAATGTTTCAGGAGTGCTTTTCTAATACCAAGAAGAGAATATACAATTATTTAACTACTCACAAAAATTGTCTGCAATAATAATCTTCTTTATCAATTACATAAACAATGACATATATGCATGTATATATATTTCTGTATTTAATGCCAAATGAAAACAATGTTTAAAAATAATTGAAAATAAACTTAATTGATAAGTAAGATGTAATCATATCAATAGAACAAAATGGTCATAGAGTTCCATGAACATTAAATTGAATAATTAATTTCTGCACTTAAGTGTACATGATATGAAGAATTTTATAATTATGTATATAATTGTTCCTTGTGGGTTACTTTTTATATATTAGTTAAGGCATTTTTCCCTTAATCATTTCCTATCACACATGATTCTATGACTGCTAAATCTAGAAAGCTTCTAGGTAAACTTTTCATAGCAAATGTATACTTTTTCACCCATTAAAAAATGTAATTGCTTAAACAAATCAAACATGTATATATTAATAATCATATCAAGATCTCTAACCCCTTCAGACTACAATGATAGAGTAATTTAACAAGAATTGATTTGCTCTTCTATGAGTCTGCCAGTTGTTTAAAATTTTAATTATCGTTTCACCTCCTCAAGGCCTTTCCATATTTGGACAGTATGTAAATTAATATAGTCTTTCATTTTGAAAGAGTTAAGGGATAAGAATTTCTCTAGAATATTTATCTTGTACCTGTACTAATCACATATCTGCCTTCCTGTAGGATGTAATTCATAAAAGAAATATAGTTAATTCCAGAGGGTGTGATGAATAGTACAATACACTTGCTCTCAACACAATAAATGATAATAACCGTTAGGAACCTCAAAGTGTAACTGATAGAAAATCAGTTTAGGATTAACTTTATAAATCTCCAAAACAAGACACAAATTCTGACTCATTTTGATAGACTATTCAACAAACTTTTTTAAAAGCTACCTACATAGATACTGTTGTAAACTTGGAGCTACAAGGAAAACTGCAACTAAAAAGAAAAATTGCCTGCTTTTAATTACATCTTATATAGTACAGTAAGCAGCAGCACAATAAATAAGTAAACCAATGGGGAGTGTGTATATATATATGTATATATATCGTATCTATCTATCTATATAAAAGAATAGGAAATGGAATAATGAGATAATGCAAAAGAGTGAATGAGGAATAAACCTGAGAAAATCAGGAAAGCATTCTCACATGGACATTCAGCAGAGATCTATAGTAAAGGAGTAAAACGTGGCTATCTGTGGGAGAACATTATAAATGTTCAAAGCTGATTCTAAATTTTACAGTGCAACTGACTAAATTCATGTAATTACCATAAATTGAGATGAAAATGACTAGAGAAGATTAGAAAGAAATCAAGAGTCTGGATTTGCACATGCTTTATGAAGTACATACCAGATTTGCAAAGAGAAATACCAAGTAGACACTTGAGTCTGGAGTTCTGGTAAGAGATCTATATTAGATTATGAAATTGACAACATTCAAAATATAGATAGTATTTGAAACCACGAGGCTTGATGTGATTAATAAGGTCCCACGTAAAGCTAATAAAAGAAATATAAAAATAGAATCCTGGAATTTTCTGATTCTTGGACTCAAGAAGAGGAGGGTATAGTCATAGATACTGAGGAAATGCATTTATTTGATTACAGCAAAATGAAGGGAAAACCTTGTTTTGGAAACCAAGCAAGGGAATTAAGAGAAAACAAACAATTCTATCAAATGTTCTTAACTGGTCAGCTACAATAAAATTGTCAACTAATCAGTGGAACTCACAGTATATAAACCATGATACAGTGTCACTACGGCTATTTTGATGGAGTTATTTGGGATAGATGGATTGAGTTCAAGAGAATGTCAGAAGAAATCATTGGAAACAGTGTAAAAATGCCTCTTTAGAGTGCTATAATATAAAGAGAAGCAAAACAAGGGAGAGGCAACTGTAAATGGATATTGTGTTACTAGTTTTCTTTGGGAGCATGAAATAGTACATCACATTAATATGCAGGTAAGGAATATACTTGAGAGAGAAAATCAAGGAAGAGGAGAGAAAGACTTATGTCTTGGATTAGGCAAGAGAAAATAGGATCTAGATTACAAGTCTAAAGGTTAGGCTTGGGTAGTATAAGTAACCATTATTCCATAGCAATAGGAAGGAAATGAAATGATGTGGTTCCTCATGAAAGTAGATTGGTAGTTGTGGTGATAAAAGTGAAATATTTTATCTGCTTTACTTTATTTAATCAGGAACAAAAAAAATCATTAAAGTAAGTAAAGATAAGGAAATGTTCATAATTTTTTAAGAGAAAAGGAAGTGTGAAATATTCCCCTAAGAAAGCAGCAGAACAAAATGCATTAGGGAAGTATTGAATGATTGCATTAGAAGTCATGCATTTACAAGGAGATCTTTTGAGCACCTTTACAGGGTTTTCAACTTAGGTTTAGATGCTTAGGTGCAGATATGAATAGGCAAGTATTGTATTTTGCTATGGTTGGAGCTTTGCTAAGCAAGTACAATGAAGAGAGAGGAGAGAGAAAATTGGAATTGTATATGAAGGCAACTAGAATAGGTAAGGGTGAAAGTGATGACTGAGTGATTGAGAAATAGGGAAAACATGAGTGTAGATTGTAGTCTAATGTAGTTGAGTAATATTGGATGTCAGTTTACAAGATGTAGGGAACTGGAAAGAAAGGAGAAAGTGATCATGATGGATTTAAAAAAAAAACATGAATAATGATTTTAATTGGTTAAGAAACTTACTGGTAAATTTAAACCAAGTTTAGCTGAAGAATATGCTCCATTGCTAGCCATTTTTATACATTCAAATATGGATATATGTGTATGTATGTATTTACGTTACCGTACTGTGTATTAGAACTCCAGAACTTACTCCTTTCATAAATGAAAGTTTTACAGGAGTTGTTCCATTCCCCAATATCATGACTGACCGTGATGCATTTTTCATTTATCCTTTCCCCAAAAAGAAGACCTAGCCAGAAAATAATCATCCTTGAAAACTAGAGATCAAAAATGCCAGCCTCAATCAGCCTATCCTCGCATTACCTGCCATCACTATTCTCTTGTTCAGTGGCTACTCTATAAGACAGGTAAAGCAGGGATAGGCTGATTGAGACTGTCATTTCAGATCTCTAGTGTTCAAAGCTGATTATTTTACAGCCGTGTCTTGTTTTCAGCAAAACATGACACAATTGAAGTGTTCCCTTTCCTTGTATGTATGTATTTATTTATTTGTGGGATCTTTTTTTTAGTATATGTGCTGCCGAAGTGAGCACTATTTGGGAGTTTTTCTGAGACAGGGTCTCGCTGTGTAGTTCATGCTGGTCTTGAGCTCATCATGTAGCCCAGGCTGGCCTCAAAGTCATGGTGATCCTCCTGCCTCTGCCTCCCGAGTGCTGGGATTGTAGGCGTGCACCGCCATGCCCTGCTTTCCCTGCATTTAGACAGTGCAAGATGTCTTTCAAATACTACTGTGGATCTAGATGGCCTCCAAGAGCTTCACATACTCAATGGTGGGGCTTTTGGAAGCTGATTGAACTATGGGGGCACTGAAGCTGGTTTACTGTTAGGAGGTGGGGCCTGGTTAGAGGCAGCTTACTGGGGAAGTGACCTGGAAGGGGATTTCTCCCTCTGCAGTTCCTCTCTTTATTCTCTCTGCGCTCTGGCTGCTATGATGTGAACAACTTTCCTCCATCATATCGTTCCATCATGCTTCTCTGCCTTCAGCTGGGCAACTATGGACTAAGAAAATGAAACAAAGTAAATTTCTCCTCCTCGAAGTTGCAGGTGTCAGGTATTTTGTCCCGGCAATAAGGAAAATGATGGAAACAGATTTTGGTACCAAGAGTGGTGGTGTTTCTTTGATTGTTACCTGAACATGTGGTTCAGAAGTTTTTGGAACTGGTTCACCTAAGAAGTTTGGAAAAATTTCAAGACACTGGCTAGAGGAGCCCTAGGATGCTGTGAGTTGACCTTGATGGAAGATGATGGTCAGAGCTCAGAAGACCAGAGTGCTGATAGAAATGCAGACTGTAAAGTCTGGGCTTAGAAGCTTTCGGTTGGGAAAAAGGACTCCATCAGCAGTTAGGTTAGAGACCATGTGTATTATGCTCTGGCAGAAAATTTGTCTACACTTTGTTCGTGTCCAGAGACTTTGCAAGTGACTGAGATTAAGGGTTTCAGACTGATTAGTATGGCAGCAGAAATTTCAAGGCAACCTCATTTCAGGCTCTAGCATGAGTATTCTTTGCTGCTTTTAGTGATATTTACACTGAGAAACAGGAGCAAAAAGCCCATTTTAAAAGATTTGAGTTTCATCAGAAAGGAAGCTCCTGTGATAGTGAGGCTTATAAAATTTTGGCACAGGACAACTTGGCTGCTGAAAAAGATTCACATTAAGAAGAAGCCTAGAACTTTACATCAGGACAATAGGAAAGATGTCTTGAGAGCATCCCAGGAAAATATGAGACCACACCCTTTACCCTACAATGGTGAAAGACTTTGCTTTGAGAAGAGAGCCCCAGGGTGCTCTGCCCTTTTTG
Source organism: Hystrix cristata (assembly GCA_004026905.1). Taxonomy (NCBI): domain Eukaryota; kingdom Metazoa; phylum Chordata; class Mammalia; order Rodentia; family Hystricidae; genus Hystrix; species Hystrix cristata. The sequence goes on from PVJO010006765.1 coordinate 62,713, forward strand.
GGCTGAAGTGGAAAATGTTTCCTAGAGTTCAGCCATCCAAATATTTAGAGGCCTCTGTAGCCATGATCCACAGGGGTCCAGCTACTGTATAAGTTGGCAGCAGACTTTTGTGTCCTCCATGAGGTGCTGGATTTAGAGACATTCAGAATGGAGGCGTTCTGGGGTCAGGGAAGCTTCCACTCAGATTTCAGAAGTAGGCCTGAGAAGCCAGGTTGCCCCAGGAGGGCAGTGTGTTAAGCTATGCAAATGATGCCAAAAATGCAGTGGAAAACCCAGGAACAGGTGATGTCTGAGGAAAGGAGCAGGCAGTGAGCAAATTTACCTTAAGCGAGGCCATGAGAGCTGCAACCAGCAATGCTATATGGATGGGACCGCCCAAGCCCATTGAAGTCTACAACTTTGCCCCAGGTGCTAGAGATGGACCTATAGGAATTAATGTTTGTCCACCTGGGTTTTGATCTTGCTTTGGTCCCATTCCTTTCTATCTCTTTATTTTTCCCTTTTGGAATATGAATTTTTACCTACTATCTGTTGGCAGTGTTTACTTTTTGGTTTTTACAGGACCTCACAGCTAAGAGTTTGCCTTGAGTCTCAGAGGTGTCTTTGGGCTTAGACTTTTCAGCAATACTGAAGCTATTAAGACTTTGACACCTCTTAGAAGAAAAAGACTAAATGCATTTTGCATAAGAGACACACATGAGTCTTTTGGGGCCTGGGGCAGAATATTATGATTTGGATCTAGGTATCCCCCAAGAACCTCATGTACTCAGAGACATGACTTTTGGAAGGTGACTGAATAATGGGAGTACCTCAGGAAGATGGAACTTGGTTAAAGATGGATTACTAGGGGCATGACTTGGAAGTTTATATCAATCATTCTCTCCATCTTCTCCCTTCACTCTCTCTGCTTCCAGGCCACCATGATGTTAGCAGCTTTCCTCTATTCTACCCTTCCATTTTGACTTCCTTCCTTGAACTGGCCCATTATGGACTAAAAACATGAGCCAAAATAAACCTTTCCTCCTTTAAGTTTTGAATGTCAGGTATTTTGTCCCAGTGATGAGGAAAGTGACTAAGACAAATACTTTCAGAGGGATAATGTCCAGTTTTTGTTATTCTTTATATGAAATTTTTCTTTAATCCTCCTCATTGCACTTAGTGTGATTCTTCTTCATGTTTCAAGCTATTAACGATCCATACATTCCATTTTATGAAACACTCTGTAAGTCTAGAGATAAGATATGTTGAAAATTTGTGGCTACAGTTGTAGCTTTCCAGTTTTGCCCTAATATAATTTTGAAGCTAGACTTTACAATCCCTTCTACTCATGGGAAAGAAAACCACTAAATATTACATTTCTTCTTGGATTGTAGTAATAGTTTAAAAATTGTCAACTATCAGTCATCTTAGTGACAAATATTGCTTTCTATATTTATTTATCTGATACTTACTTTCAAGGAAAGCGTGACTTATTTCCATGGAATTCGTGCCTAATTATCTAGTGATTCAATCCAGAAAGTTAAGAGGTAGAATATAAAAATTAAAATAACATTCAGTGTATGCTGTGTGCATCAATGGAAATATCACAATGAATTCCATTAATATGTACAATTAATATGTGTTAATAAAATATAAAATATTAATAGTGGTAGAATATGGTAATGCTAATCAGTTCAGGAATTGCTTTATTTAGCTTGCCTATTATGTATTCTACACATTAAATGTAATTGAAATGAGGAAATGAATAAAATTATAAATTTGGAATGTATACAAGCATTTTTTGTTTTGTTATGTGACAGCTTGATTAACATATTTTGTTTCACATATCTAACATTACTTAGAGCCAAGTTAATTTTTCTGGAATAGTTTCAAATTCCATTTTCTTATCAAATTCCATTTCATTTGCAAATCACAAAGAGATACAATTCAAATAAAATTCTAGACATAGGACTTTATCATTTTTGTGTTTGGTAAATTAGTCTTTCATGTTTCTCCACAGGGTGCAAAATTTCCAGGAAAATATATAAGAAAGCACAACTGCAAAGTAATTAAACTGATTAAATAAGTTATGTAGCAATTAAATTGAATTGATTTAAAATCATATTGATTTTAAGCTCTTAATAGTTATTCGTATGTTATAACTGCTTGTTACATTTATTCTCCAAATTTTTTGCAGTATACTTGGCTTATTTATTCATTCTCAACTCTTTAATATGTATAGTATGTGTATAAAACACAGTTTCTATGTTGCTGTGATATCCATGGCCAGATAAACACCATTTGAATGTTATATATAACATCTATGGCAGTTTTATTAAAATCGTACCCACTGTACAATATTTTAAGTTGTCTAGCAACTGATGAATAGAAATTCCTTGGTGTACTCAAGACAGAGTAAAGGAACCAACACTAATCCTGGATCTGGGATTTTCTAGTTCTAGATTCACTGCTAAATGAGCAACTCTGAAAATTTACTTGTTTTGATTGATGTCACTTCCCTCATATCCACAATATGAGGAATAGTGATTGCTTTTCCAGTTTGATTGCCTACTGTCATGTATATAGCTTTCTTTTATTTTGCTGTTTATTCTTTTTATTGCTGAAATTTTGAGATATACATAAAGGTAGAAAATAATACAATAAATCACTTTGAACAAATTAATGCATAAAATATTAAAATATTAAAATGTCCAATTGTAACCTTCCTTAAACACTTCCTCCTCCTTACTCACCAGAGGATCAACTCTTCTGAATTACATGTTTTCATCCTTTCATATATATTTTAGTAACTTCACGTGTATTATAAAACAATCTATTGTATTAATTATTTTCAAATCTTAGTATTTGTGTTGACTGTGAAGCTCCTTATCTTTTTTGTCCACTTAACTTTTTAATTCCAAGATTAAAATATAAATGATATATAATCCGTCCCTTTGCACATATTCAACTATCTGAATTTACAATAATTTATTTGTTTTACTATTGATAAGAAAGTATCAGTTGTATAAAAATAATTGAAATAAGACATTTTTAGATATGGTGGTTTGGAGTTCATTATTTCTTCATATCTTTTCCCTCTTTTTTTCAAAATATGAACATTTATTTATGGATAATAGAAGTTCTTTGGATTTTACGTGTTGTCAGTTTTAATCATTTACATGATTTGGAATATTTTTCCCAGTCTATTCCTTGTCTTACAATACTGTTAATATCATCTCATATTTAAAGTTTTTGATGTATTTAATCTGCCTCTCATTTTATAATTTTAGGGTTTTGTGTCATTTTTAAGAAATAATTTTCTAGTAAGTGATGATCTGTTCCCTTGGGTTCAGAAATTTTAAGATTTTGATGCTGCTTGTTCTTAAAAGCATTTAATCTGTATGAAATTAATTCTTATATGCTAGTACATATCTGCAATATCCCCCCCAAAGGTTCATGTGTTAAAGGCTTGGTCCTTATCTTGTGTTATTGGGATGTGGTGGCAACATTAAGAGATATAGTTTAGCAGGAATTTTATTCATTGGGGATATACTTACGGTCAAAGAGGATTGTAGAATCCTGTCTCTTCCCATTTGTCTTATTTACTTTCTCACCACTGAGACACAATACCTGATACCCACAACTTTAAAATGGAAAGGTTTATTTTGGCTCAGTGTGTAGAGATTTAAATCCATAGTTGGCTGGCTCCAAGGCAGGGCAGCATGGTAGCGGGGCACAGTGGAGGAGGAGGAGGAGCTGATGGCGTGGCAGCAAGAAGCAGAGAGACAGATTAGGAAAGGAGGCAGGGAGATACATCCTTCCAGGTCACTCCCCAGCAACCCACCTCCTCTAACCAGGCTTAATCTCCCAACATCATATTTAGTTATAATTAATCCACCAATGAGTATCACGCCTTCACAATCCAAAAAACTGAAAAGCCCCACCTATGAGCACCTGAGGCATCTGAGGGACCTCTAGATATAAACCATAACACCATTTCTCTCTTTTGCTTCCCAGCCATGGAATGAGTGGCTTTGCCTCACTACATCCTCCCTACCATGATGTGCTGCCTCAACCAAGGCCCACAGCTATGGGGAAAACCAACCATGGAATTCAACCTCCAAATCTGTGAGTCAAAAGAACTTTTCTGCGTATTTGTTATAGTAACAGAAAGTTGACTAACACTGAAAATGAGTAGCAAAAAGTTGAGTGGTTGTTGCTACATTTAAGACAGTATACTATTGGTTTGCAGGATGACTTTGGAAAAACAGGGAGAAGCAGGTAGAGAAAGCATAGAATGCTGTAAGCAGAAACTTTTAATGGACCATTCTGGGTGAGGGCTCAGAAGAACATAATGCTGGTAGAATGCAAACAGTAAGTATTTTGTTCCTAAGGAAATGGATATGAGAACACTACTGGAAATTGGACTATAGGCCATCTTTGTTGTATGATGGCAGAGAATAAGAACGCATTTTGTCTGTCTTGAGACATTGTGGAAGGCTAAGCTTAAAGGAGACATACTCGTTTATCTGTTGGAAGAAATTCCAAAGCACTGGCATGGATATTATTGGCTGTTTTTAACCAAATTTACCATAACAGTCAGTAGTAGAATGGAGCACAGCAGAAAGATTTGAAATATTTGCAGTTTGGCCAGAAAACAAGCACGTTTAAAGGTGCAGCCAAGGATGATGCTTTAGATGGAGACAATAGGAAAGATGCCTTAGAGGCAACTCCAGCAAGACTCCACTCATTGCAGGCTTAGAGGCATAAAAGTACAAATTAGTTTCAAAGAATGTTATTTGAGAAGCGAGACCTCAGGCACCCTGTTTTTACAGGCTAACCTGACGTGGCTAGCCACGGTTCCAGTAGTTATAAGTAAGTACAGGTAAGTCTGGCAGCAGACCTTGGAATTACCCACATGATGGTGACTATTTTTAGGTATTTGGAATGCAACAATTACCAGGTCATGGAAGTTTACACCACGATTTCAAAGGAAAGCCACAGGTGAGTGCGATTAAGCAGTGACTTGTGCAAGAATTTTAACCTTGCAAGCAGCTATCGACAGGGTAGTATGTGGAACTCTAACAGGGAAGCCAAAACTTCAAAAGAGATTTTAGAAAGCATAGAAGCCAAGGGCATAGAACACCTGCTGAGGGGACCTATCGGCAGAATGTAAAGCCAGCCCAAGGGAGTGTAAAGTCAGCCCATGTGGGCTGAAACCAGCAAAGCCATAGGAGCAGGGATTAACAACACTTCGCCAATTTCATGAGATGTGTAATTACCATTGTCTTTATAACTTTCAAATGCAAGTACTAGAACTGTTACATGATAAGTCGTATACCCTTTACGTCACAGCTTCCCAAATTTCCACAGGTGACAGTCTTCATATTATAGGGTTAAAGCACTCCAGAAACAATCACTACTCCACTTACTAGTACCACTATAGTCCCTATTACAAGTCTAAGCTATAATTGATCCAATTCCGGAATTCATTCCTAGCATCTTCTCCCTAAAACCACTGACATTCTCAACTGTCTTAGACTGTTTTTCCTGAGCATCAGATTCTGAGAGGGGAACTTGAGTGAAAGTAATTCATTTGGGATATAATTCCAGGGGGGTGAAAAAAGGTGAGACTGGGAAGAAAACAAATCAAAGGATTTCTAAGTCGGGCAGCTGATTCATGAGGTTATCTTGGGTTCAATCTATCTGGAGAATTAGCTTCCACAGTTATCTACTCAAAAATAAAGGAAGCTGTGGTATTCATCCACTCACACATTGACTGGGGGCTGCCTCCAGAGGTATACCTCCCTAGCCATTCAAGCCTTACTTATTCATGGACTGAGACAAAACTCAAGGGTAGAGAGCTGCTGGTGCTTCCAGGAGGAGGCCCTTGGCATGTCTAAAATTGCATGAAGATTATATGGGCAAGACACTGACCGCAGAGCTCCCATCTTTCATTGTCACTGGGCTTCAGTTTCTAACACACAAATCTGATCATGGGCTTCCCCTCATTGAATATATTGAAGGTTTCCAAATTTCTGTAAGAAAAATAAATGCAGATAACAAAGTGAAGCGTAGGTGCCTACTCAAAATCATTTTCAGTTTCATAAGCTACCTCAGTATCTACCACATAAGCAATTTTCTAAATGTTTTTCTTTTTGCTATATATTTTAGTGTGACGTTTTCTTTTACTTGAACTTATTTCATATTCCCATTGGCTAGAAAGCTTACTGCTCCTTTCCAGGGAAACAGAACAGAGCCACAGATAGTTGACACTAAGAAGTATATGCAAGCCTAGTGTAAGAAGATGTACATTTTTTTCCTAGAGACTGCGTAGGTCCAATAGATTCCCTACTGGCTTATCTAATAGCCTGATCACATAACTTAAAAAATGAGAATTTTTTCAGGAATCTCAATTTCTGTATTAAAGAAAAACCTAACTTGTGATATGTTTTTATATTGTCTTTTTTTTTTTTTTTCTGGGGATCAAACTCAGGGCTTTGCGCTTGCTAGACAAGTGTTCTAACACTGAGCTAAATCCCCAATCCATATATTGTCATTTATATAAATTATATTAATGCAATATTTCTCAGTTTGTGTGAAGGAGAATAATTGACTCTGTCCCTCCAGAAGCCTAGGGAAAAGAGGACGTGAACTCAGTGACTTCTCCTTCCCTATCCCAACCTACTTCCACTAATCATAGTTTAAATGCCTAGGTATGTAAGTTGCATATTCAGATTTTAAAGAGTACTTCTTCTTATAGCTTTTGCTATTGGTAGTAGTTTCTACAGAAGTCATTACAGTAATGGAATAGTTTGGGTTTTCTCAGATTTTCCTGGAGCACATAATTTTCTGCTGGCTAGTTACATGACTGAGGGTCCTGAAGCTATGCTGCGTAAATGAAGGGATGGGTAAGATGAATATTATGAAGATTCATTCAGTGCCTTTAGTACCTTGTTGTGAGGTAGAAATTTCAAACTTCTTATTTTAATTTATAATTTTTGTCCACAGCAAGAATGCAGTACACTGAAGTCCCTTTGGGGAAATTCTGTTGTTAATTTACTAACTAGCTTTTGGTTATATATTTCTCTGTACATTGCTTTAATTTCAGAATCCTAAAGGAAGTTTTATAACAGTACTTTGCATCCTAATAAAATAAAAATATTCTAAATCATGTACATTTTCCTAATGTCCACATTTTTAACTGTAACCTTTCTATGTATGTTTGGTAGAGTACAATTGAAGTATAAAAGAGAAATAGTCCAAAAGTGTTACAAAATATTTAGGTTGGAGAGTCCATTGGAACCTACCCCATGGACCTCCTAATTCTTTCTTCGAAAGTCATCCCAAACATTCACTTTTATGATTTTATCTTTATTGTAGCTACATTACAAACTGGAGCACCCTGTTATGCCTCTTATATTTTCTCTAAAATGAAAACAGTAAACACAGTAAAAAGGAATTTCTTGTATAGTTTTATAGTGACAATTTTCTAAGAGTTTAAAAGTATGTACTCTCTCTTTAAATGAAACCATATATTTCAGTATAAGGAAGGCATGTGGGAGCTAGGTTGTTATTAAAAATCACTAATACTTAAGTAATATTATACATTGAAAAATGTTTTGGATATATCTGTTGGAAAGACATTTTAAAGGCTGAATTCAGAATCTTACAGTACACTTGTTTTCATCTAGGTAATGTAATTATATTATATAATTGTGTTTTTGAAAAGATAAATTAGAAAATAAAAGTATCAGGATGTAGGACTTTAAGAATATGAGAATAAAAATGTTATTTTCAAAGCTCAGGGATTTTAATTACATGTTTGTTTATTATGTCCAAGAAATAGCAATTAAAAGGTAACAGGTTATGACCATGTTAAGATTAAATTATCTAAAAATAAACTCCTCAGTTCTGGATTCTTAAAATTATTTTAGTCACTAACCAAGCATTTAAAATTTTTTCCTGTCCTCTCTTTTTAGCATCAAGAACAGAGCTAGAGAGTGAGAATAAAATTGAAAATAGTACTATTATATCTTTCATCTTCATGAAATAGTATGTACAGGAATATAGGTTAATAAGCAACTTCTATAAGGCACAAAAGTATGGAAGCATGCAACAGAGATACTAAAGCCAGGAAGGGAAAGGAGTTTGCATGCCAGAAAAGATTTCCTGAAAGAATTGTTGTTTAAGAAGGTTTTGGTTGAGTGAATAAACCATACTGCTATGAGCAATTTTACTCCTACCTTTTGGTGAATAGACATAAACATTGATGCTGGGTAGAGCAGCCAGGTCACAGGTATGCATATGTTTGGAATTAGTATATACTGCCTTAGAAATTTCCACCATTTGTTTCCAATTATACTCTCAACAGTAGTATATGAGTGCCATTACTTGGAGGATTAAATAAGGTCAAAGGAAGGGGGAGGCTCTTAGAAATAGAGTTTGGAGCAGAACAGTGTGGTCTAGGCTGAGAGACAGCACATGTAAAGGCCCATGGAAAAGAGAAAACATGATTTATTTGAGCAACTGAAAATATATGGTTTTGAATTAGTATTGATAGAAAATGTGTTTAAATAGTAAGCAAGCATGACGACATGAGAAGCCTTTCATGTCATATGAATAAGTTTAAAATTTATCTGAAAAGTAATGAAACTAATAAATTGATTGAAGCAGTAAAGTTTGGAAGTAAGAAGAACCTGAAGGACCAATTAAAGTGAGACAAATACAGGTGTGAGAGAGAATTATATCCAGTACCAGGATGATGATAGTCACTGCTGCTAATTGGAGGTTTGATATCTCTGTAACAGATAAAATAAATATAATTTATTGAGTTTGGCAGTTGACAGAAAAGAAGTTTCAGTATTGTTTAGGTTGAGCTTGAGATATTTCTGAGATACGTAGAAATTTTCCTCTTTAGACTATAAAATATGCAGCTCTGATACCCAGGAAAGAATATGCACTTGTGATTTTGACTTGTGGGGCATCAGAATAGAAACCGTGCCGGAAACCGTGAGAGTTAATGTGAATACTTTTAGTGTGAGTGAGAAGAAAGCAAACCTAGGGCAATCTGGAAAACACCACCAGTATACGAAGAGTAGAGAACAATAATGGGCACCTATAGATGAGGATATATGTAACACTGATATAGGACACACTAAAAATGTGAGCTGTCTTGGGTTCAAAAAAACGAAAATGGCTTGCTAAGTATAATAGGACAAGAAATAGCGAGGCTGAGGCCGCAGGTAGAATAGCAACTAAAATGAGGTCATAGTCATTAGTGAATATGAGGTTATGTGCAAATAATTTCAAAGAAGAAGAATAGAAAGAGCCATATTTGGAATGAAGAAAGCGTGAGGAAGAGGAACATCAAAGAAAGACTAGGGTTTCCCAAATGCTCACTTGCATAGTTTTTGGTTCATCTTAGGTAAATTGAGGGAAATAAGAACAATATAGTTTTTCATAAAGGTAAATACTATAGAGTTTCTTAACCTCAACATTATTAAATTTTATACTAGATTATTCTAGGAGGCCGTCTTGTGCATTGTAAGATGTTTGTCAGTATCTCAAGCCTCCACACGCTAGGTGCTACTTGCACCTTATATCCAGTGTGATACTAAAAATGTTCCCAGACATTGCCAAGCATTTCTCGAGACAGTTTATGGAATTAAACTATATCTTTGTATTATTTTCTTTATGAAATGACAAAAATACCATACTGGACACACTGGCCTGTGAATATGTGCATACTTGTGTATTTACCTTCCAAGGTAGAATAATTTTTAAAAGGTATCACTCTGAATTTTCTTTTTTGAGCAGTTACTGTTTATATAAAACTCAAAATTCTTTTTTCCTATTCCTCTTTCAGATTGTTACTAATATTTGGGTATTTGATTTATTTTACTTAATATTATGGTCTTAAAATGCATCCATTTTCCTACAAATGACTAAAGTTTATCCTTCTTTATGGCAGAGTGGTGCTCTGTTGTGCATTAAAGCCATATTTTCTTTATTGATTTATCTGTTGATAGGCATAGTGGCCACCTCCAAGATTTACCTATTGTGAATTGTGCCACTATGAAGATGGGTATCCAGGTATCAGTGTAATATAATGTCTTTAACTCTTTTGGGAAGATGCCTAGAAGTGGAATAGCTGGGTCAAGTGGAATTTCTACCTTTATTTTTATTTATTTATTTATTTATTTATTTATTTATTTATTTATTTATTTTTGGTGCTGGAGATTGAACTCAGGCCCTTGTGCTTACAAGGCAAGCACTCTAACCACTGAGTAAATCCCCAGCCCCATTGTGGGATCTTTTAAAAATGCAGTATTAATAGAATAGGGATGTGGTTAATGGTAGAGGCCCTGGATTGGATTCCTAACATCATAAAAATGTAGAATTACTAAGTGTGTTTGGGGGCTTTTTGGAAGAATCAAAAGATATAGAGAAATTGATGTTATTAAGTGTGAAAACATATCAAAGAGGTCAGAACATCCATGACTATGAAAAAGTTAAAATGATAGGATTCGATATTTAGTCAGAAAATTTCAACTCATACAGTAGGAAGAAAAAGGGTGTGTATGTGTGTGTGTGTGTGTGTGTGTGTGTGTGTACAGACTAGGTTTCCTATTTAGTGAAAGTGAAAATTTAAGCCGTCCCAAAGATTCTATTTTTTTCATGACATTGATAACAAGACTGAAGATGAGAAAAGTATGACTTCATATGGTTGCTGTGAATATCTGAAGAATGAGTTATACGGAAAAGTGCATTAAGATTACCATGCAAATTAAGTTGGAAATCATGAATCTGTGATGAAGCCAACTTAGTTTGTTGGGTACTTCTTCAAGCTGCTAGAATGAAAGGGCAGAGAAAGTAGATCACTGAGTTAATGGAAGTTTTGGGTCTTTGTAGATCAATACTACACATAGAAAGACTGAATATTTTAAAGTGTAATTGGGCAGATCAGAGTACTGGCTACATGGAAATGATTTCAAAGTAAGAACAATTTAAAACACTAGACTTTATATAGGAGGCCAGATACACAATTTTAAGGGGAGACTTGATTTCCTATCTGTTCACTGAGAGGACCCCAAAAGAAGGTAAAGAAACAACAACTAAGAAGTATTCAGATCTTGGTCTCTAAACTGTTTTCTCCAATAGAAGAAACTACTTGGAAAAGTAGAAGATTCCGGGACTGAGATAGGAAAAATGCAAGATTATTCTTGAAGATCTTAGGACATCATAAATGAAGTATACCAAAAAGGAATGTGCAGTTGTTTAAGAACAGAGTAGCTAACATTAAAGAACTCCTAACTGTCAAAAATGAAACAGTTTGTGCACATGTAGAGATTATAACCCTGGAGTTTAGCCTATAGAATAAAATGAATGTATATATGGATATAAATAAATTTCCAAATAGGTAAATAGGTAAGAATGAACAGATCTTTCTTAGGGTTATCCAAATAATACGTGTAGAAAGAAAAAGGGGAGGTTTGGGATTTAGCTCAGCAGAGTGTTTGCCTAACAAGCACAAGGCCATGAGTTTGAGCCCCAGCACCAAAACCAAAAAAAAAAAAAAAAAAAAGAGAGAGAGAGAGAAAGAAAGGAAAAGGGGAAGGAAAAAGAGAAATAGAAAATTGATTATTAAACATGCACCCCTATAATGGTTATTATAGATAAAATATAATGATGACTACTAAAACTCATGATAATTTGATGAGAAGCAGAATTTACGTAGTCCCAAAGTATCTACTCAAAAATAGTTATTAACTAAAACCACAGAGATAGTAACTTTGAAGTTGAGAAACAGCAAAATGACCTTAATCAGATGATCATAGTTAATTAAACCAGTAAGGAGACATTTCAAAATAATGAACCCCTGGCAGTGATGCAATGGGGGTCACAGCATCACATCTCAATATGCTTGCCAAAAATTCAGAACTTTATTCAACTGACAGGTAGACTTCAAATAAACAGAAATTGATGGTCATCTACCAAATAAGTGACCAGTGTTCCTCAACAGTATCAAGATGCTAAAAGATAAGGAAAGCCTGAAGAACTGTCAGAGATTGGAAGATACTAAGGACACACACAAACTAGAGACAGTATGGATTAAGACACAGGACCCTTCAAGAACTGGTGGAATCTGAATGGTGTGTGTAGTAGAGTGAATAGTGTTATACTGATATTAATTTACTGATTTTGATAATTGTCATATAAAATATTACTTTAGAAAATGCTAATTAAGAAATATTGGGAACCTGAAACAATGTGACTTCAATAAATAATTGTAGAATGATTGCATAAATAAAATAATTAAAACAATTTACCTAAACCCCAGAGTTCTACTTCACGAGCAACTACATCTTTCAAAAAGATCAGTGATCCAAAATTTTATGATACAAGGGACTCAATTTTTCCCTAATCATTTATTTCAGATCAGAATATCTAATTCAAGTATGAAATTTAAAAATGTATTAAATCTGAGCACCTAGTTATGTTAGAAAAAGAAAAATACACAGAAAAAATGAAGCAGCAGTTTTTACTTTGGAAAAAGGCAGTATCACTTTATCCAGAAAAAAGCAATCCAGAATGAACTAAAGAGGGAAGAGTGATGTTTTTCGTGCTTGCATTAAGATATGTTAAAAAATGTCATTTTTAAATATCTATATTTGAACAATAAATGAAAACAGAGATATTGAGGCCAAAAATCAGTGCCAGTACCAACCTGAAACATTCAGTAGAGAAGCAAACTACTGAAAATTTGGTATCTCAGTGTTTTACTAACATAGTGAGAAGAAGAAAAATGAAACTCATTCATAAAAACATAAGGAGGGCTTTAGGATCTCCAGCTAAAGCTGTTTATGGAATTCTGGAACTATGGCTGTAGAACTGACCTACCTAGTAGGTTCACCCTAAAACTAATTTGGTTTTTGAACATTTGGAATGTAGCTAGTCCAACTTGAGTCACTTTTTTGACATGACACATTTTGAAGACTTAGTATGAAGGAAAGAATATAAAGTATCATGATTTTTGTATTGTTTATACATTGAAATCATAATATTCAGGTTGTATTGTGTTAACAAAAATAGTAATTATCATAATTTTTTTACTTTTTAAAGTATGACTACTAGAACATTTTAAATGATGTTTATGCTTCCTATTTTATTTATGTTTGCATTATATTTCTATTGGATAGTACTGTTGTAGAGGATGAGAGAGGGCTGTGTAGAAAGTCTGTATTTTTAGCAGTATTACGCACCATCAGTAAAACTGTAATGTTTCTTCTTAATACTTATTCTTACATTAATATTTGCTTTCAAATCTCCACTGGCACCACTTTTCACCTCAGAATTTAAGTATTCAATGATACATTAAGCCCTTAATTCCGAGACATGATGTTCTGGACAAAAGTATTGAAGCTATTGCTAAAATATCTGATTCTGCGCCCCGACAATCTTGTAGGACATAGAGTGATCTGGCTCCTAGTAACTGACAGACTGAATCTGGTACTTTTTATTCATCTTATTCAATATCCTGCCTAGAATTATGTTTCACTGTCTTTTAAAAGAGTCTCTCAATCTTGCTAGACTTGAATTTTGCATTTCAGAGGGTTCCAGGACAAAAGGGACACAAAAGAAAAGACATCTTAATCCTTTTTATTTTTAAACCCCATCTTCTTTTCTGCTCTAAAATCCTAATGAGACAGGGAACACACTCATCTCATTGCTTCCTTTTTATTTTCGTCCATTGAAATCCGCACCCTGATGAACAAACTCCCACTTGCTGCTTTCACTCGCTTGGTTCTTCCCTGACAAGTGCATTGTAAGCAGAGAGATTTAAACTTAACAATCCATACTTAGCATGTCAAACTTGAGTTCTAGAGTAGTGACTGTCAAGCTCTGGTTTTGGGACCCCTATATTCTAGTGAAAATCGTTTAAGACTCAAAAGAGCTTTTATTAATGTGGGTTATATCTCTAGTTACCATATTACAAATTTAAATTAAGAAACCTTAAAACATTTCATTATTCATTCACTTTAAATGATAGTAATAAACCCATGACATATATTTATAACATATTTTGTAAAAAATAAAACCCTACCTTTTAATTAAAAGTAGCTAAGGAAAGTGGCATTTTTTTTTTTTTACATTTTTTTAAAGTCTCCAAGTCTGGCTCAAGAGAAGACATCTGTAACTTCATATCTATTTCTCCATTTAAATTTACAGTATAGTGTAGATTTTTGGCTGATGCATATGAATTAAATGTAGTCTCACACAGATGTAAAGCTTACAGAGGGTGGAATATTTCAATAATCTTTTAAGATAATATGTATAATAAATAAACATATAATACACTTCTTTGACAATATACTTCATATTGAAATAGACAGGTAGACATTTCTTTCTTTTTTTTTTCCTTTTTTTTTATGCTGGGGATCGAACTCAGGGCCTTGTGCTTGCTAGGCAAGCACTCTAACCACTGAGCTAAATCCCCAACCCCTAGACATTTCTTAAAGGTTAGTTGTGATGTGCAATTTAAAGCCATTAGCAGAGATCTTTTTATTCCTTGTTACATTATAATCTTTCATGTTAGATCTTTCGACCTCAAAGACTCAAAAGAATGCCATGGACTTTATGGACCACATTTTGAGAAATGATTTCTTAGATAAAAATGAAGTCCTAAATAACGTCCTTGTTCCTTTCTCTCTATGACCCATTTTTTATGCCTAGATTTTCACTGTAAAGTACATCTGCCTCCATATAGACACAGAATATAAAGATTTTGGTCAAAAGCAGATAATTTGCCTTATGACTTTTCCTATAGAAATCTTCCTTCCCAGAGTAATAGATCTCCTAGTGACATTTTTCATGCCAGAGAGTCATGTTCATGAGGTAGACAAAGGAGTTGAACTTGTAGATTGTCAATATTAGTTTAAGTGCTTGTATCAGTCAGGGCCTTCCAGAGAGACAGAACCAATGAAATATAGATAGATAATGCTATGATTTGGAAGTGGTTTGTCTCCCAAGGTTCCTGGTACTGTAATCTTTATTGGGAGTGTGGCAATGTTGAGATGGTGAGACCTTTTAAGTGACAGGGCCAGTGAGAAGTCCTTAGGTTATCGGGGCCAATGTCTTTGGAAGAGAATATGATATCCTGGAATGAGCTTTCATGAGAGCAAGTTGTTGTAAAGTCTGAGTCTGACTTTAGTCTCTGTCTTTCTGTCTCTGTCTCTGTCCCCTCCCCCCCTCACTGATTAACTGTTTACAATGTGGTAACTTACTCCCACACATCTCCTACCACTGTCCCCACCCTGGTGTGACAAAGCCAGCAATGCATTCAGCAAAAATGACGAATTCAGGTGCCATGCCCTTGAACCTTCAAGACTGTGAGCTGAATAAACCTCTTCTGTTAATAAGCAGGCAATTTAGCTATTTCATCATGGAACAAAATTAGATTTAAGTATATAGAGGACATTTATTAGAGCAATTGTCTCACGTAATTAGGGAGTCTAAGAAGCCCCCTGAAAGATGAAGACCTGGGATACAGGTAGTGTGGCACAGTCCAAGTCTGAAAGGCTCACAACCAGCGAAGTCAAAGTGTAACTCAGTCCCAGGCTACAGGCTTGAAAAGCCTGCAAGGAGTGAAGGGACTGGTATAAACCATGAAGCCAAAAGGCCACAGAACTTGGAGTTCTGATGTCCAAGGGCAAAAGAAAAAGAGATTTTCAGCTTTAGGAGAGAGGGATGGAGGGAGTGATAGAAGGAAGAAGGGAGGGCGAGAGATAAGGAGAAGAAGAGGGACAGAGAGAGTAAGAGAGAATGAGAAACACACGTGGTATTAATAATTTATAAATTTACTAATTATTCTTCCTCAATTCCTATTTTTTCTATTAATATTGACATATAAATCTTTCCTCTAATTCTTGTACTATTTTATATTATGCAGTAATTCTAACATTTACAAGTTAGCATTTTGTCCCTGAATTTTTTACATGAAGGAGGAGTACAGACCCATTAGTTTGTTCTATCTGGTCTCTCTGTCAGGCACAACTCTAAGTGAATTTTTCTTTGACTTAGCAAAGATTTATGGGAGGTCTACTGGGACCCTGCTATAGGATGGTCATACCAAGAGATATAGCTGCTTTGGAAAATCGTACATGGGTCATTCAACTAACTCACTCACCAGGCATTTGTAATTGTATTTCACTTCCTTTTGAAGTTTTCCACCAGGAAAGAATGTACTGGTCTGGCTGACCTGACTCTAGTCCAGATGACAGTATATTTCTTACTGTAAATGAACAGCTCAGTATTCAGGTTTACTCTGAAGTATCTTGGGAGTCGCACAGCATGGATGAACAACTCTAAATCTGATCAAGACCAAAACAGTGGAAACATTGACTTTCTAGACCTGGATCATGATAAATGCATTAAAGAATTTCCATTGAGTAAGGGCCCTTTGCAGCCAGTTTTCTCTGTGAATATGTCAGAATGCTATTTGTCGATTTTCACAGATCGAGATAATAGCCACAGTTAAAATATAACAGGTGATTTGAGTTCAGTCTTATGTAAAACAATCACTGTTTCCTTATTCATAAACAGTGTTTTTCTACATATGAGCCCACTTTAAAAAGCTTAAGGTGTCTTCAGTAATAACCAGGGAGCCAACCTATTGGCTGTTTCAAAATTTTAAGAAGCATTTCACAAAAACTATCGATGCTTTCCGATTTCTTAAAATATCTTTCCCTTTCCGTATTTTTGCACTGGCCGATTTGAGGCAGTTTCTAATATATTTATGCTGAGAAATAAACCTGCAGTAATTAAATGTGCTGAAACAAACTATAGCTAAGGTTTCCAGATGTGAGGGATAATCCAGGAAGTAAACTAAATGTGATAACGTTTTTCTTTTTAAACTATCATCTTGGCAGGCACAAGTACTTGTAGTGATTATTGTGTTACATCCCTCTTAATACAGTCTGACATATGAATAAAACGAAAGGCACTTAAATTCTACAAGTGAAGAAACATAAGTCTAGAGTGGTTCCATCCTTGTGGGATGGGCATACCTACTAAGACGCAGTGAACTGGATCTCTAACCCTCCACATGGCATTATGGTATTTCTCTGTAACTTGCACTATTGATACCTGGAATTTTTTTTTTTTTTTGTAGTACTGGGGATTTTGAACCCAGGGCCTTTGCTACTAAGCAAGCTGTCTACACTGAGCTATATTCCCAGCCCCATTCCTGGAATTTTTAATGGCAGTACACGAACCATGCTAAATATATTCTTGTAAAGGAAGAACTCATAGATGAACAAGTTAAGTGCATTTAAAATTGCTGCTACACTGCACTGAACCAAATTAACGTCTAATCAAATTGTACTTGCAGCACATGCTTTGGCATAGTAATAAAAATGACTAGGTTAATTGTTACTAGAACACTAGTTTTATCTTCTTGTTTCACTGTACATATGACAATTTTGTGTCTTATCTAGATCTCCCAGAATTTGTTCCTGCAAAGTATTTTTTGTTTTATCAAAATGAATACATGAAGAAAAAATTCAGTGCATTGGATGCATAAAGCATGCAACTTTCTAAACATTTTTAATTAACTGTTGTTAGTAGTGGTATCTGTTTTGCCTACCTGTTCCCCACAAGGAGGAAGTCAATAAATAACTTTACACATGTGCTCATCAAAACAGGAAAAAAAAAGTATGGTGCATTCATAGTACCATACAGTATATTATCAAATTCATTTCTGACTGGAAGGAATTTCTGTTTTGATAAGCTTTGGTGGAGACTAAATCTTTCCGTTACAGTGTTAAATGACCTACGAGTGAAAGAATTTTCTGAAGACTAACCCCTGGCTTCATACATTTTATACCTTATTTCTTTTCTGTATCCACAATTCTTTAATACTAAGCTCCTTAGTAGATGCTTATATAACAGGAAAATATCTGGTCCTGTATAGTCCTGTTACAACATTGTATTAATGAGAATGACTGACTACTACATAAGTTTTTCTGGAAGCCATTACTGCATAGGATGGCTAGTAATAACTTTTCATGGAAAAGACTGAAAAAACATAAATATATCCCAGTACCCTCCAAGTAATGCTTTCCAAATCATCTTTGCCTCTGTCATATCCCGTAAGTGTATTTTGGCCATACAAGGTGTTTCCCTTAGCTTTAAAACCAAATAACTTCCTCATTCCACACCTCATTCCATTCCCTGGCCCAAGTTCCATCCCCATCCCAGGATTAAAAGCTATTGTCCTGCCTCTCAGGGGCGGGCTGAAGTCTCTACTTCAGACCCGCCCCCTACATGCCACTGTACTCATTGTGCTAATAAATCTTTGTACTTCAATTGGTCATTTCTAGGTCTTGAATCAACCTAACACGTTCCAAATGTTTCCCTCAGCTCAATATGCGAGGTGTCATCAAATACAGTGAGTGGTTACATTTTAAAAAGTTATTACAGTAAAAGAAACATTGCCTTTAATCCCCTTCAGAATATACCCTGTCATGTTGAACACACTTATCCTGTCATTAAGATTTCCTGAAGTAGTTCTGGACCTCTGCTTTTGTAAGTATCTTTAGTTGCACGGTCTTGGCTGTCTCAATGTTATGAATCCATTTAAAACATTTATGTTTCATGGTTATTTTGACTTTGGAAAAGAGCCAGAATTTGCATGGTGCCAGATCTGGTGATTAACGTGGATGAGGTCACACAGTAGTGCTTTTATGAGTAGAAGAGCTTATTAGACCATTTAAAGGATAATGTGCATAGAAAATTCCCTGAGAAATGAGCGAACAGTTTCATCCTCCATCATGACAATGCTTCACGTCACACATCTTTTCTGGTATAGGAATTATGTCAAATCAAACATTATGATATTTTTAAAGTTCAAGAATTGATGAAAATTTAATCCCCTAGTACAGGAAAGCCCAAATATTGCCTCATTTTTAACCATCCTCTGTTGTCTGTCACAAATGATTTGACTGAAATGCCCTTTGTGACTTTGCAGGTTTGCAGATCTACAGGTCCTGAGCACACTTTTCTAAAATCCTAGACGTTTGTTTATTCACAAAGAACTAAATGCAGCCTATTGTCTGTGTCTTTGTCTTGCCTTTTTGGATTAGATTAATCTGATTCTGAGATTAGTATCAAATGTCTTACTCATTCGGGGCATCATCATTCTCATTCTGGGTAACCAGAGTTCATCATAAGGGAGTGGTTTGAAACACTGAAAAATTCATGGCAACTACCACCTACACTCTATTGATACATATGTGTGTGTGTGTGTTGTAATTGTGTGTGTGTGTGACTGCTTACACATCTGTTCTTTCACACCTTAAGAAATGGAGAAAGAGAAAAGAGTAAGATATAAATCATGTTTTTGGCAACTAAAGAAAAATAATCTTGTACTGGTAACTTCTGATAGTGAAAATATTTTGGTGGCTATACTGGTATAACTTGGAATATTTTTTAAATAGTTGAATCCGTAGGAACGAGGTATTTTTTATTTCTTCACCTGGGGTGAGTGAACTGCTAGGAAATAAGCCAGGCCTTGATTGTGATGTGCTGCCAGTAAGTAAGATTAATCCCACTGGAAGATCATTCTAGAAGGGTTGAGTCTTGCTCATTGATTATCAACAACACATTGTACAACATACATATATAGATCTCACTTGGAATCTTACAAAAGTTTTCAGAAAGTATAAACAATGTAGGAGCTCTGAACAGTCAAACCTTATGGCAAGAAGGATTACTACCAATACAAAGTATTTCCATAGAACTCTTAATAAACGGATCCCTGTTTCAATAAGCAGAAAATTATGAATATTCATTGACCTGTATGGATGTGGAAGAAGTCCTGGAATATACTACAGTTCCACTCCTTTCCTTTCTACATACATCCAAGCACTTTCTCCATCGCGTCACTAAATCTTTATTCTTATAAGGACACTAAATTAGGAATCATTACTTAGCACTGTGAGACACTATGCTTGACCTTCAAGTTAAACCAGGTTAAGTAGAGCTCATACTAATCTTTTGACAATGAAAAAATTCCATTTTAACTCTACATATTCTCTGTAGCATGGTGTGGTCATACTTCCCATGTGGAAGATTGGAGTTTCAAGACAAAAATAGCAGAAACTGCCATAAAAAAAAAAAAAGAAACTGCCATAAAGCGATCAAATTGACTATTTAGCATTTTGTTCTTTCCTGGGGTTCCTGGACGAACTAATTGTGGTGGCCCCAAAACATTGAAATCCAAGTTCTTTGAGAAACACTAAGAATTTTTTGACTATATAATAATCCAGCCCTCTATATTAATCCCAGTAGTTTTAACCATAACCATAAAGAATTAGCCAAGATATTTACAAGTTAAGAGACTATTGAGGGCACGCAGAAAACGTTGGTGAGACAGAAAGAGCAGAGATTGTATTTCCTTCTTGTTCAGCTTATCTGTTACTGCATAACAAATCATTACACAGCTAATGACTCACCAAGACAGCTTATTATTACTTTTTACAATATTATAGGCTGAGATTTGGGGAAGGACTTGGTATGAAAACTTTTCTGTGCCACATGGCACTGATATGGCCAATCCATGGTAGTTAGCTGCTGGTTAGGCTGGTATGAAGGATCCAAGATAGCTTCACTCACATGCCTACCAACGTGGCGGGGACCACTGAAAGGCTGCGTGCAACTGAGTGTCTCTCCCTACATATGTTATCTTTGCACACCTTCTCCCAGTAAGATAGTTGAGCTTCTTACATGGCGGCTTTGGACTACAAAGCAAGGAAGTGGTAATTGCTAGTCCTACAAAGTTTATGCCTGGAATATGCATACTATCCCTTCTTCCATAGTCTATCTGTCAAAGCAGTTCCTGACCATCCTAGATTTAAAGGAAGGAAATATAAATTTGACCTTTTCATGAAAAGCGGAGCAAAACATGCGTGGCCATCTTTAATTTACTACAATTCACTTTGGTAAAATTATTCAAGTTAGTTGCTAAGCATGAAATTATGTCACAAAGCCAAAATTCTTTGGGATGGTCCCCTTACAAAAGACTTTAGAGATTTATCACTGATTAGAAAAGCAGTAGCTAGGCCTGGTTAATCTTTAACTACATCAAACCAAGCACCTATAAATAAAGACATTATTCTGATGGGGAGGCCGCTGGCTTTTGATGGGGGAAATGGTCGATCGTATGGCTTTTGCCTTAGGACCTTTGGAGCTAAAATTTAAATCCTCCTAATTATAAAAACATATGGGAAAAACTGGACGTGATCCAGAAATGATCAACTGAAAAGATTAAAATTCGAATAAGAAATTACTTCCCTGAACAAAGATGAAGGAGTTGAGGCTGTTGTCGAATGGGAGGGGGATTCAGAAAATATATCTCCAGGTTCTTTATTAGCGCAGGCAATGAATTGCAGGAGCGAATTTTAGGGCATTGGGGAAGTTTATTTAAGTAACAAAAGGGAGACTGGTTTGGCCAGGTGGCTAAAATAACCAGCTGATGCTGCAGTTAGGAATCTGAAAAGGCCTAGGAGACTAGGGAGCAGGGGGCAAGCATGCAAGGCAGAAGGGAGAGTGTGGGGAGAGAGGGGGCGAGCGAGGCAAGAGAGGCAAGAGAGTGAACTCCTGGTGCCATTCATATTTATCTGGATTCTGTTCTTCTGAGAGTTTCTGGATCCTGTGAGAAGAGGGGCCATTGGAATTTTGCGCCCCAGGCTGACGTCAGATCAAAGCCACTCCCCAAGGTCATGCTCATCTTCCCAGCCAGGTCAGGCCACACCCTATTCCTATATCATTTCTCCCTGAGAGACAAAATCCCCATAATTCTTTATGGGGTGTTGAGGGGCTGGAGGTCTTATCTTCTGGAACTACTTCCTGCTGGATGGGGTGTGGACCCTACCTATCGGGGATTATCTCTCCTAATCTACCTTATTTATAGTATTGTGGCTTGTTCGCTGGGCTGAGAAGAGAAATACCTGTGAGGAGGCAATGAGAAAATGATTAATGACCTTTATTGTTAGCCTAAATATGAGGAGTAGGTTGGATGTAGGGGAATGATGAAAAATGTATCTTTTAAGTCTAAGACTGAGAACCATTTAGTTTCTCCTGGAATTTGAGAGAGAACTGTATATGGGTCTGCCACTAAAGGATGAATTGGGATGACGGCCTCGTTAATGAGGCGGAGGTCTTGTACCATCCGGTATTCTCCTGAAGGCTTAACTATAGGGAGAATAGGAGAGTTACAAGGAGACTGGCAAGGTATCAGAAGCCCATATTTAAGAAACTTGTCTATGAGAGGCTGAAGATCTTTATGTGCTTCTTCTCTAATTGGATATTGCCTCTGATTAGGAAACCGGTTGGGGTCTTTTAGTTTAATAATTATCGGTATAGCAGAATTGGCCTTGCCAGGTGTTATGCTTTGTGTCTAGATGTCCCCCCAAAGCCTCATGTGGTGAGAAATAGCTAAATCTAGAGTGTGGGCTGCCCTGGGGGCAGGTAGCCTAGATAAAGATATAGGAAGAGGCTAATTAGCTGCTTGTTTGCATTGCTGATTTGCATACATTCCTTGCATTTTCCTCACTTTACTTTGCTGCCGGCTGCGAGTCCGCCACGCCAGCCCCGCCGCCTGGGACCCAGCGGACTATAGACTGAAACCTCTGCAGACTGTGAGCTAATAAACCTTTCTTCCCCTAACTTTGGGTGTCGGGTATTCTGTCCCAACAACGAGAGAAAAGTAACTAAAACACCAGGTATCCCATTATACCATGCAGCAGGATCCACTTGTTGGCTAATTTGGTCAAGCTTGTTGTAGTCTCAACAAGTAGAATCTGTTTTGGCCTAGGCTGGAACTTGAGAATTATTCTTAATTTAGCTAGTAGATCTCTTCCCAGTAAGGGAGCAGGACACCTCGGGACAATTAGAAACTCATGGCTAAATATTTGACCTTCAAATTGGCATGTCAGAGCAGGAGTAAAGAAGTTCCTCCTCGAGATGCCATTGACACCAACTATGGCTACAGACCTAGAGGAGAGTCGTCCAGAGAAAGAGATCAAAACAGAATGGGTTGCCCCTGTATCAATAAGCAGTTGAATTGTCTCACCCATGACGTCTAAGTTTACCCAGGGTTCCTCGGAGGTGATGGCGATGTCCGTGGACAGGGGCATTGCAGGCTGCCCTGGGCCCCTTCATTCGTCTGGGTTGGCAACGAGAGCTTTGACTGGCTTAGCCCCTCTCTGGGAGCGAGGACAGTCAGCCCTCCAGTGCCATGAGTCAGAGGCCTTATTTGCCTCACACACAGAGCAGGGCCCAGGCGGTGGCTTGGTTCAATTTCGTGCCCAGTGTCTGGTCTTCTTGCACTTGAAACAGGAATCTTTTCCGTGGTTGCTTTTGGGTTTGTTAGACGACCTGGGTGAATTTAAAACTTTATCAATTGTAATAGCTAAGACAGTAGCCTTTCTCTTTTCTTCCTCCTCTGGGTCCCGATTGTTGAACACAGAAAAAGCTGTGTCTATCAATTGGGTCATAGGTGTCTGGGGCCCCATTTGGAGCTTTTGTAACTTATGCCGAATATCTGGGGCCAATTGTGAGATAAAGTAATGCCCGAGGAGAATCTCTCCCTCATGGGAAGATAAATCCACGTTCGTAAATTTTCTAAAAGCCTCTGCCAGTCGGTTGTGAAACCTAGCAGGGTTTTCCTCTGGTTCCTGTATAATGCAACTCACTTGATCATAATTAACAGCCTTTTTAATGCACCTTTTCATTCCCATAATAAGAGCAGATATCATTTTAGACCCCTTTCTTTGTCCCTCTGTAGTATTATAATCCCAGTTTGGTTCTGTTGGTGGAAGAATAGTATCTGCAGGGTAATTTCCTTCCCTATCTAAAGTAAATTGCTCATTAGCATAGTTTCTAGCCTCTTGTAAAATTCTCTGTTGTTCATCTAGAGTACAGCAGTTGGCCAAGATGTATTGGACATCTCGCCATGATAAATCAAAAGCAAGAGTCAAGGT
>PVJO010006766.1:0-86633 GCA_004026905.1 Hystrix cristata
TTCCAGCAATCTTCAGAAGGCAGCTTTTGAGAGACAACTGCATCATAAGAGATTCGGCCCATCTCCCACCACGTGATGTTCTGCTTCCCCCGGCGACGGATCCAGCCAACCACGGACTGAAACCAGTGACCTTGGGAGCCAGAATAAACTTGGACTCCTTTAAGTTATTTTCTCAGGTATTTTTTCAACAGAAACAAAGTGGTAACTAACATATTAGGAAAGATGAAAATGATAGGAAGGAATTTGTTGGAATTATGGCAGAAAACTCTTATTTGCTTATTTTATTTGTTAGAGACCAGATTATGGTATTTGTTAAGTAAGCAAGGAAGTTGTGGTTGTCAAAGAAAATGAAATGAAGGTTCCATAGATATAGACTAAAATATAGAACTTCAGAGCAGAAAGGTAGCCACTTGGCTATGCTTTAATCAGAGTGCTCAGAATCATACAGGGAAGGGACAGTCCTAGAGGAACAGCTTCCGCGAACTGCAGGAATCCCAAGGATACACCAACACTCCAAATGCAAACCCTCAACAAATTTACAAATGCTGCAAATAACTATAATTATTTAACTGGCCTCGCTTATCTATATTAATTTTTAACTCTAAAATACTTCTTCATAATGTGAGTAAATTTAGTACCCTAAACTACAAAATTGATCCCTCTCTAGAGGTGCCATACTTTATTACTTTGGAAATAATGCTGAGAGATTAAGTCTAGGATAATGGATCATGCTTCCATTTTTACTCCTAGTATTTGTTTTCAGGACATGTAAACGTGTTATATAATTTAGATTATTTTAAAAGTGGAGAGAAAAGTTCTCAAATGACAACTGTTTAACTGCAGCAGGCACTAGCTTATCTTAAATGCTCTTTGGGGAACAATGTCATATTTAGAGTTAAAAGCATTACACACCCATTGTATAATTCATAAACTGAAAATTATTTAAATCTCCAAACTTACTGACTTTGATAGTTACTGCTTTAAAATTCCATTGCATTGATGCTTCTGATGACTCTTTTTTTTCCCCCTCTGCACAGCCCTATTGTTTTCTGTTACATATAGACCTTCTATACAGAAAAAACCAGGTCTGTGTGGCCTAATATGGAGAAACAGTATTATAGCCTAGTTAAGACTGAAGGCTTCGGAACTAGACAATTTAAGTTCTAGTCTTTGTTCTGTAGAGTACTAGCTATTACTGGTATGACCTTAGAAATTTTACATCTTCACTGTACTTCAATTTCTACATTAAAATGAGACTAATAATAGTGACAGTCTAATAGGAATTTTGTGAATGAAATAATAAATGAAGTGCTGAATGAATGTTAACTGGTGTTAGAGAAAAAGGTTATTCTGCTTTTTGTTACAATGATTTACATTCAGCCACATACATGAATCTTAAGAGTGCAGGCTGATAAATTTTCATACATATGTATCCACATCTAGACCAGACACAGTACATATCTACGCCGAGAAAGTCCCTTTGTCTCTCTTGTCAGAAAATACTCTGCCCCTTTTTCTAGAGGTGATCACTACAGTTCAGTTTTGTCTATTCTTGAACTTCACAGAACTGTAATCAGACACTACATCTACTTTTATGCCTCGCTTCTTTCATTCAGTGAGACATTCTGAGATTCATTAGATTTAAATATGTACCACTGAGTATGGTTTAGGTTTTTTTATGTTGTTGGCGGGGTGGTGGGGGGTTGGCTGCATAGTATTCCCTTACCCCGATATATCATATTTTTTAAAATTGCCTTTACTATTAGTTGATAATTGAGCGGGTTAATTTGTCTCTTCTTAATGACTTGTTTTCAAGGCTCAATTGTCTTTTTAGTTTAATATAAAATGCAGTTGTCATTGTTCTTAAAATGGGAAGAAATAAGAGGTATCCATAATAGGTAGCAAATATCATTTATTTTTGTTTTTAGCACAGGAGACATAACTAGAGCTTCCAGAAAGGCATTTATAATAAAACATACACATAGCATAAAGGGATTTTATATCGTGCCTGTTGATTTTTTGTTAACTTCAAGAGAAGCTAGCAAGTCTATCCATACTAAACCAAGAGCAAATCTTCAAAGATAGGATTATAGTGTGATTCAGTAAAACATAAAACATTGCTCTCTTCTTTTCCTGTACAACTGTAATCCCTGGAAATGAATCCCTGATTCCCTGGGCCCTGAAATCCGGAGCCTTCTCTGTGTTCTCGGGTTTCATCACCAGGAAGTGCCAGCCAGTGAGGATTCCTCCAGCCCTCCAACACAGGAAGGGGCCACAATGTTCTGTTTCCTTTCTGTCTTCCAACATTTGCATCTACCAAGCTGTGGATTTTGCCTAATTTATCTTTAGACAGCAGAGATCTTGGCAGCAGACACTCGGCTGCTGTTGAAAACTTGCATATTTTTGATTACCTTACTTCTTTTGTTTCTTCTCTCTAAATTGAAAAGTGATTGGCATCTAGTTTTTTGAGTTCATTGACTTCCTCAGTTGTAGTCTCACAACAGCTAGAGCTGCTTGTCACTCTGTAAAGATCCTAAATGACTCTAAATTGTATTCTGTAATGTCATAAGGACAACATGCTTGCTGTATGAAATTACTAGTGACAGTTGATGGGGAAAGAAATGTGGCAAGATAATTAAAAATGCATCTGGGATCATATTATCAATAAAAATTAAAAGTGTCTGCTTGAGCTGAGTCTCGTCTGTCATGTTCTCTGTGGAACTGGCAAAGCAAAGAAGTAGCTACCATGCCACCGTGCTGGTTTAGAAGGTAGGCCTTATTTTTAGAAATCAAAATACTAGGAGAATTTATAAGTATTTCAGGAATGCAGGTTTTTTCTCTTATCACAGAACTTTAGAATTTAAAATCACTTCTTTCTGTTGGAGATAAAAATTCAACTGGTACAAATGCATCTAAACTTTTTACTGGTTTTACTCAAGAAACTAAAGAGAATAGTATCTAAATACACAGGCATGTGAGTTCAGCATCCTTGCAAAATAAAAGTTTAACAATTCCTTATTTGTATAACTGCAGTATTGCTAGTTGAATCACTTTAGCAAACTGTAGAACAAATTGAAATGCTGTCCTAAAGAGAAGCATTTATTTTCTCTTCGTTCTCAATTATGTAATCTACATATTTGTAATTTCTGTGTATAAAGAAGCTTATTAAAGCATAAATGTGCTATTCAAGAGATGGCTGGAATCACGGTTGTCACATGGTGGTAGATGATGTCCTCAGGTGGACAGAGCAGAGTTATGCTTGAAGTACGCTTCTCTGTGCTTCTGGGACCAGATGAAGCTCACTTACCTGTGCCGCTTTTCTCCCTGTCCCCTCCCCTGTGCCACCTTTCCCTGACTCTCGTGTCTGAACAATGGAAAAAGCCAGTTGGCAGATTCTGCAGAAGAGAACCCGACTTTGGGAAGTAGCTAGAGCCAGCTCAGTAGAGCTGCGCTGGCACATGAGCCCCTACAACACACATGCAGCTCTCCCGGCCTCCCAAACCAGTGGTGTGGAAAGGATTGAGAGGTATAGGCAGGTTGGCTGGTGAGAATGAGTGTCTTTGAAGATTTGGGGTAAAATAGGAATGAACACGCAACGTTACTAAAATTTCTTATTTATAATGTGCCTGGGGGCTGGGAATTTAGCTCAGTGATTAGAGTGCTTGCCTTGTAAGCACAAGGGCCTGAGTTCGATCCCCGGCACCACAAAAAAAAAAAAAAACAAAAAACAGTTTATAATGTGCCTGGACACACAGATATTTGAGAGCAAATGAGTAGATTGTTTAAGCTGACTGACTTCAAGATTACCTTTTAGGCCTGTGATCCCAGGTTCATGGCTTTGTAGATGTGGCTTTGGTGTGTTCACAACTAGTTTTCCTTTAAAAAAACAATTACGCTTATTGTGCCTGGTGGGTAAATCAACCTTGCTTGACACAATGGACATTTATGCTGTTTTGCTTTATGATTTTCAAATTACTCCTGTAATATAGATACTCTTATCCCTGTATTGAAAGGTGAAAAAATAAGGAAGGGTTACATTATCTGTAAGTGCCATGATAGTTGTGAGTCAATTGTTAATTCAGATATCAAGCCACATACTCATTCCGAAACTTGTAGAGAAGATACAGGTATCACTCATGATCTTATGACTGTTTCCTCGGTTCCCTGTCTGCAAAGTTCACATCACATATAATCTAAGTATCATATGTTTTAGCATTTAGTTGCATATTTTTTATCTTCCTTCAATTTTTGGTACATGTTAGTTTTATCTCCTAACCAAGACTATTAAAGTCTTGAAGGTAGGGAAATACATGACCATACTAAATATATGTGATATGTATATCTATTATATATATATATAAAATATATATTATATACATTATATACATATATATTATATACATATATATATTATATATATAAAATGTCTTTTTTGAAAACCAAATGTCACTGTACCTGGAACAATGATGGCAAAAAGCATTATAAACATCAGTACAAACTTACCTCATTTTAAAAAATGTTTCTCCATTTTCTGTATGATGGTTTTAGCACAGTTTTATGGAGTTGAGTCTATAAGCTTTCCTTATATTTTGAGATCTGAAAGAAAATATTTGTATATTTTCCCCTCACGAGCAACATTTGAAGCAGAAAAACTTAAAAAATGCATTTCTTTTAATGTCAGCATATGATTTAAGAAAAGTGTGAATACCACCAATCACCATCTCCTTCCCTACCAACATAATATTCATGCACTCTTGGACTGATGGATTGAATTTCAGAAGCAAATGAATATCCTTATTCTCTCAATATGCCCAGGAATAAATTTTGTGGGAAATATCTTCATGATATTTTTGACAGCAAAATTCTGTGCTAGGACACTTGACATCAGATTCTTTTACCATTAAATACTATCATTTTATTTTTGCTTATGAAAAGAAAAATAGTTATATTTACAGCAATCATGCTGCTGTAGTCTTTTCAAGTAGCCTGTTAGATTTCCTTCATTTTATAACTGGTATATTGAATATTTATTTATTGTCAATTTGTCTGATCTTGCAATAATCGTCATTAGAAAATTTTTATTTACTCAATGTTTAAAACTGCAGTGTTTTCCAAATAATTTATATTTCTGAACATGACATCGAAAAATTCTTTTTTATTTTTCATTTGCCACTGATTCAATTAGAATGTGAATCTGTAGAACAGTAAAGATTATCATCGTTCTTATCAATCAAATAATCTCCGCCATTCAGAAGAAATATATGTAATATATTTTGTATACGGGTGAATTTTGTATACGGAAGGCAAGTTCACTGCCTCATTTTTACTATTTTAAAATTGGCAGAGGAATACTACTTACTTCTTAACCATGTCAGATAACTAAATAGTATGATGTTTTTAAAGAAACAAATTCTCAGTCTTGGGTGTAATTCAACAGCAGAATACTGTCATAAATTTAATCCCCAGCACTGCATAATTTTTTAATGTAACAATTCCTAAATAACTTATAGCTATTATAATTTATAAATGATTCTGAGTTAGTTTTCATTAAATTCCACAAAAAGCATAAATACTTTTGTCAGTTATCACATTTTGTCAGTGGATTGAGATACTTTAATTTACACTTGGAGATGAAGTATGTTACAAATGTTTTGTGATCCTAAATGTGAGAAGGGTATGTGTGCTGTGTATCGTGCATGTATGTTTGTGAGAGAGACTTGTTGATCACCTTATACAAGGACTGTCTTGGAACAATAAAGAGCAGTTTTCTCTAAGTAGGATAATGTAAAGGCAATGCGCAAAATACACATTCTCAAGACAGAACATATAGAAAAATACAGACTGTGAACCATTGTTCAAATACTTGTTCTGACTTCACAAAGCTACATCTAACTAACCTGTGTCTTTATATCTTCTTATATAATTATCCTTAATTGAGAACCATATTCACTGCAATAGGCAGGAATCGAGAGGTAATTATTCTCAAAACACCTGAAAGAAGATAAAAAATTAATTGTTCTACCAGGTAGAAACCTTCTTGGCTTCTTGATTTACTTCCAACAGGGCCAGAACTCTAAGTATTACACCCAATCATCTTTTTTTTTTTTTTAACAGACACTCGAGATTTTTTTGGTTTTGAAAATATTGTCAAGACAACCCATTTAAAATATCAGTT
Source organism: Hystrix cristata (assembly GCA_004026905.1). Taxonomy (NCBI): domain Eukaryota; kingdom Metazoa; phylum Chordata; class Mammalia; order Rodentia; family Hystricidae; genus Hystrix; species Hystrix cristata. Next base: position 6,176 of record PVJO010006766.1, read on the forward strand.
ATTATTCCATCTTGTTATTATTTGACACTTTATACTACAGACAAGTGTGTAAGCATTAACATTTATGAGACAAAAGCTATATGGGAAGGAGGCAATAAGGGACAGGATAGGAAATTTATTGTAAGTCTAGAATTTTAAGACTTGTATTATTTAACAGCTGCATGACTTTTTATCAATTTAGATATCCCCTCTAATTCTCATTTTCTCATTTTCAAGATGGAGTTTGTTGTGAGAATTAAAGATAATGAATCTAAAGTCCTTGGCACTATGCCTAACATATAAAATGAGCTCAATAAATGATAAACGACAGTTATCGTTTGCTCTTACAATTGCATTCGTTATTTTTGTTATTGAGCTATTAACCTCCAAGAATGTCAGAATTCAAACCTAATGGGCCAGTGATGGCGAACCTTTTAGAGACCGAGCACCAAACTGAAACCCCAAACCCACTTATTTATCGCAAAATGCCAACACTGTAATTAAACATAAATTCTGAGGTTTTAGTTTAGATAAAACAACTCATACATCAACATTTTTAGTCTTAAAAAGAAAAACACAGTAACATGGGTGCCATTGCTTCGCCATGACTATTATAGGCATTCCAGACTAAAAAGGGGCTCTACTTCTGCCTCTTTTGGTACATTACCTGAAGCAATTGAGCCCTTGATTAAATCTTAGTAATTTATTTCACACCAGTATAGGTAACTTACAGCATAAACTTCAGCAAAACAAAGAGATCTAAATACAAAAGTCTTGACTCTTCAAACTGCTTGTTATCAAAGCTGTTTACTCTACTGAATTCATCACAGAATTAAAGAAGATTTTTATGTAAGAGTCCCACATTCTTTGAAATAACTGAAACAAACAATAACCTCATAGAACCTATATTTTCACTGTGGTATACATATTATACACGTGTAAATGTCATGTTTCCATCATATTGTCAAACTTTTAGAACAGTAATTATCAATCCTGGAGGGCTTCTGGAAAATGCACAAATGAACCACTACCCTAGGTTTTTGAGAATTGTTTATTTATGGAAGATGTTATAAAGTGCAATTCAAACATGTGTGCAGTGGTGCATGATTCCAATCCTAGCACTATGGGAGGCTGAAGCAGGAGAATCACGAGTTTGAGGCTAGCCCTGGAGAAACTTAGTGATTTAGCAGGACTTCGCCTCAGTCAGGAAGGAGGGAGGGACGGAAGGAAGGAGGGAGGGAAGGAAGGAGGGAGGGAAGGAAGGAAGGAGGGAGGGAGGGAAGGAAGAAAGAGAGGTAGGTAGAAAGGAAGAAAGGAAGGAGGGAGGGAAGGAAGGAAGGAGGGAGGGAGGGAAGGAAGGAAGGGAGGTAGGTAGAAAGGAAGGAAGGAAGGGAAAATACATGCTGAGGACGTAGCAAAAAAAATTTGTGGTGAAAATGTATAGTTCTAATAGTATTCCCTGCGTTGTTTTCATTAACTTCATCACATTCTTTGTTCCATGTAAAATAACTGAACAGCCTAATTTTGTTATTATTTGATGGATCCTTGTATATATATCATTTCTTTCTCCTAATAATCATTGTCATATGTAACTACTTGAGCCTCACTCCCCTCCCTAATAATCATTGACATACCTGTTTTGGCTATTGCTTTCCTCAACTTTGAAATAAGATCAAAATATCTGTGTCAGGGCTGGGGATTTGGCTCACTGGTTAGAGGGCTTACCCAGCATGCTCAAGGCCTGGAGTTCGATCCCTGGCACTCGCCCCCACAACAAAAAAATCTCTGTGTCAAATCAGTGATACGAATAGAAAGAAAATAATGAGTGAAAAGGAGCAATCAGTGTTTTACAAAGCTCAACTTGCTATTGATTTCCATCTGAGTAGGGTAACTGCGGATACCTCTTTTGTTACCTGAGACTCAATTTAATTTTGTTGACCCAACCTAAGTACTAATAATTTCTTTGTTTACACTCAAAAAATTCCAGATGTTTGGAAAAATTTTCCTAATTTTGAAAGTCATGGGCATCCTCACAAAATAGCTATTAATCTTAATGTAGGCTATATCCTCATAAACTACGACTTAGATTTATGGGTACAGACAAATTTATATCAAAATCAAAGGTAGTGGTAGTCTCTAATGCTTTTACCAAAAAATAATTTGTCTTAGGGGAAAAATGAAAATTACGAAGTCAGAGGATCCTAGGCTTAAATATTATTTCTTTAAGTGGCCCACATTATTGGGCCCACTCACATGAAGTCTGAAGGTAAATAATCCCTTTCATAATTTTGCCATCATGTGTTTTAGAAATAAATGGCATAACCAAGTCTATAGTTACTTTATATTTCTTATATTAAAAACCAAATTTTTATCACTGCACTGATTATTATGAACAAAGCAGTTAGAGAAAAATTCAGAAACATTATGAGTTTGCTACATTCTAGAGGCAACATGCTAGCAGTGAGGGAAACAAAATAACGGTGTCCTGGTCCTTGCTATCAATAAGCTTCTTATGAAGTTGCTTCTTATGAAGTTGAGATGAATGTGTAAGGTGAAAACAAATGTATTTAAAGAGCCTCCACCCTCAGTTATCCTCTTGATACATCACTTTTTCATCTTCTCCGAAATGTTCTTCTCAATTTCCCATTATGTTCCTTATTTATTCTCTTGTATGTTGTTGATGTTCCTAACCTTGACAGTAGGCCCCTGGCTAAAGTGGTTCACACCATATAATTCACAGTCAAAAAAAACAAAACAAAACAAAACAAAAAAAGAACCAGGCAGAATACATGAAAATATTTCTTACAAATTATCTACAGAGGTACCTTGGTTTATGATCCTAATTTGCTTTATGATTTGGGGAAGGTGGCTGTGATTGGGTTTGTCTGGGGACGATGACTGTGGTCCTGTTTGTCACCCAGTGCAGAGATTGCTAACAGAAGCAAACTTCTGCCTAATGCTTTTGTTTGCAAATAGAAGTGTTGGTGAGCCAAGGTATTACTGCAGTTTCTCAAGATTCAGTAATAAATAAAGCATATAGGAATGTATATGGATGGAGGGAGTTTGTTACATCATCAAGAGCTAGACACACTGTGTGTTAACATGCTGAACTAAAGGATTTTGTTCTGATAGCTAGCTCACTGTACAACTTTGAGACAATCATGTGGCATTCTTTTTCTCATCCAAAGATGAAAGACTGTGAATTTAGACATTTCTCTTCTGAGTCTCAAATTACAATGTTCCTAAGTGGCCCTCTTAAAATATAAGTATCCCTCTCTGTCTCTCTCCCTCTCCCTCTCCCCCTCTCTCTCTCTCTTTCTTTCCCTCTTGCTCTCTCCTTCCCACTTCCCTCAGTGAGGATATAATTCAGGGCCTCAGACATACTAGACAAGCATATGGCCACTGAGCTGTGCCCCAGTCCTGATTTCCTTTCATTAAAGTACTAAGGTTTTATGTGAGATTTAAATTCTGTTAAATAAAAGATAATGTTTAAGGGCCTGATGATTTACCTCAGTGGTTAGAGTTCTTTCCTAGTAAGCACAAGGCGCTGAGTTTGATCCCCAGCACCAAAAAAAAAAAAAAAAAAAAGATAATGTTTAAAAAGTGTGAAATGACCACTATGACAGGAAAAGTATATGAATAGCTATAGTATATGCATATGATGGTGAAACTTTTAGAGGTTTCAGTGATACACACAGCCCACTGGGTGTGCCGTGGGTTCGCCATCACTGGTATAGGCTAATACTTATTGCAAGAGCTTTATAATCTTAGTCTGTCTTCATCAGAACTGGAATGTATACTAAAAATTCAAACTCCAAGGTCTCACCCAAAATCAGATGACCCTCATTTTCTGTGGAACCTTAAAACTACATTTTAAGCAAGCACCTGGACAATTATTATGAAAAACTAACATTGGGGGAATTATTTATCTAAAACCTATTGAGGGACATTTACAGTGAAATGAAAGTGACATGCAGCCCAGTATTTCGGGAGAGCCTGTCTGAACGTGGATTCATGAAAAGGAAGGCAAGACTTGTGTGAGGGCAGATTGACTGATTTTTTTTTTTTTTAATTCTGATGACTGTTTGATCCACGGATCACATCTGGCACATAGCTAGCATTAAGTGGGATTTATGAGCCAATAAAATTATCTTTCCTTGTTTAAGTAAAATTTCTGCCACTTGCAACTGTCTCTATCATTAGAGATTTAGTGAAACTCCTCCATAGAAGAGTACCTCTAGGGAGGTACGTGCAGAAGTACAAAAGCTATACAGGTTGTTTATAGTTATATCTTTTATTGATCAGTGACTTCCTGGTACTTGTGTTGAATAATTATCCATTATGAATGATTTGTTAAATATTTGAGTGGTAAGCCTAGGAAATACACTTTTTGCATTATTATAGCTACTGGTATTTTGTTTGGCTGTTGAAAAAGTAAGAGTAAATCTGAGCTGTATCATAGAAATATTTGGATTCTATTAAGAAAACTATTATGTGGGTTTAGTGGGTCCGATCATGTCTGACTGTTGCAGAAACAATTGTGGTTTCTTTTAGCGGAGCCTTAACAACAATAAAAGCAAGTATTTCATCTGCTCTGACTGTTCTGTTTTTCTGCTTGAAAATGAAAAGATGGACAAGATAAACTAAAAATTCTGCTTTCAACTTAGCATTTCAAGATTTTAAGCTGATTATGAGCCTTTGAATTTACAATGTAACAGATTAAGATTGAGTTGTTTCCTGAGTGTGTATAAATGATTTTTAGCAACTACTTTACTGTGAGAATTGGTCAAAGTGAGCGTCATTCAACTTTATTATTATTTTATTGTACATAATACATCAATCATTATTTTAATTAGCGTGAAGTTTATCATTTTTTTTTTCCTCTAAAAGACTGTGAAACACTACAGAGGGCTATACACCAAGCTACTGACTTTGGTTGCTGTGACAGTGTGAGATTAAAAGTGGTGGGAGGGTACATAGGGGTAGATTAACTTGAAAATGGGACATGTGATTTATAATTAAAGTAACAAAATGGGATGATAAATCTAAATTAAATCCGAGGCGTAGATCAACCTCTTATGTCTGTCAATATATCAGATAGACACACAAAATATTTGATCCATAAACATGTAAGCAGTTCACATTTTATGAGTGGAGTTTCATAAAATGTGTAATTGTAACATTTTTATGGTAAAATGGTAACATTTAAAAGTGGTAATTGTAACATTTTTATCACTTATATGAAACAGGATTTTAGAAGTAACGTTGTAGTCAAAAATATTAAAATATGAATCTCAAAATACACCTGTGCTTTTAGACTATAAAATATGACAATTTAAAAACTTAAGACTAAAATCATGATTACCATAATATTGCTAAAATAAATTGTATTTTTGCATAAAATAACTTGAAAAGGTCTAAAGTACATCTAATGCATGTAAACATTTGGTTAAAATAGTGGCTCGAATACCCTGAAATTTTCAAAATAAGTACATGGAAGCAGTATGTTTTGTACAGTACAATTTAAAAATCAGAATCTAATAAGAGTAGAAAACTCGATCTGTAGTATAATGACAATTATTATAAAATATAACAAATTTGACATTTCTTTTTCATTGTGGCTTGCTTCTATTAAGCAATAAATTATTTAATATTCATTTAAAGGAGTATTCATTCGTCTTTGAAATGAGGAGTATTGATTTAAGTAAAATGTCAACAATTTGATTTATTATTTAAAATTGAAGTTTTATGATTCTGATTCAGTCAACATGACATATGATTGGTTTGTTATTCTAGGAGAAATTTTTATATTAACTTCATTACTAACATGAGGATAGTCCCAACTAAAAGAAACTTCTGATTATTTCCTTTGGCCTGTCTTAATATAAGTATCATATTTGTCCATATACATATGTGTGTGCATATTATATATAGAGAGAGAAGTATTAAATTTGAAGTAAAGTATTTACAGCAATGCTGCCTTACTTTTAACTACAAGAACAAAAAATGATCAAAGATACCGACGCACTAGAGCACAATGTAATTAATCCTTTAAATAGCACAGATTTTTCAATCTGTTTGTTAACCTCAAGACCTAAGGATTGCACATTAATACTTCCCATGGAAATATATGACTCACCCACATGAATTCCTGCCTATAAAACAGTAGTGAGAAAATAACCAAACACCGCAATCTAAAATCTCATCTCACCAATCATTTAAGACGGAAGAATAAATGTCTTCATGTTAGGTTTGTACACTTTGATCTTGCCTAAGTGCAAAGTTCCTGCATGAACCAGTTAGCATTTGAGACGGGAGCACAATTTTGCACTGATTTCTGCCACTCCGGACTAATGATGAGCGAAGCTCTTCTTGCATTTTTCCAATTCCTTTCTCCTATATAACCACCCAATCTACAGGACAGTTTACTGGGGTTGTTATGAAAGTAGCTCTATCCCATTCTTCTGTTCAAATTGGAAATTTGGTTCCACATACTTTCAGTTCAATCAAAATGGAGTCACGTGTTTGGAGAACAGGACAGCTGCTTTCATTTCAAAATGTTTATTACCATTTACACTGAGTGAATGGTACTTGAAATGCTTCCCTTTCAATTGTCAGCTGACTGAAACAGATTATATTTTAGCATCTGTAATTAATTAAATACTTTAAATTATACTTAATGCTTTTGAAGAGCTCAATGCCTTCTTCCCAATTAAAATATACTAAATTACTTAATGTGATAATGACTTTAGAAATGTACAAAGTATAATTTACAGAAAAATCAGTGGAACTTGAATATATGATATTTTGCTTTCTCTTATAATTGAAGAGAGGTGGTGAAGTCCAAGAACATCCAAAGATGAATGTTAGAAAACTCATTAAAAACTACACATTCCAAGAGAAAATCTTAGAAGTGACCCTATTCGTAAGGCATGCAATTGAAAACCTTTTTATATTGCAAATCCATCACTAGCGCCACTATTCAAACCACAGTCACCTGATGACTTGGTCACCACTCCCTCTTCTTTCTAAATTTTGTGAAGTCATATACTTCGGATAAGAAGCTCCCCTATTTTCTATACCTTGGAATAAAGAGCTTCCCCTATTCTTCCCTACTCTGGTAGTCCATCAACTTCTCTCTCTTACAGGAAGTAACAAACAGGAAAGTAAAACTCTCCTCCTGTGTCCACATCCAAAGTATGTTTTGCAAGCATACTCTGGATTTATTGATAAATCCTTATAGATTTATTGATACAGATTTATTGATTTTTTTGCTGTTGTGACCCCTAATTGAACATATGCCACCACTAAATTATATTTTTCATCGTATCCTAAGTATCTAAGCAAGTAAACTTACGTATAATATATAAACACAAGGACAATCATTTCCCTTGGTAAATTCAGACATTTAAAAAAATGCCAAGAAACCTGCCTATAATGAACTCTGAGAAAGGTAGCACCAACTTTGTATTTTTTCCCCACTGTACATCCACTATGATATGTAATGTAGAATACAGATTTGTTCAAAATAGTTGCTAGCAATCATCAGACCCTTTCCTCTCTCATCTGTTAACTGTGTGATCTTTTCTATATGAGATATTGTTATTTGGAATGGCAAATATTTTGCCATAAACCAACACTGAGTAGGTAACCTGTGTCCCAAGCCCTGGAGATTTATTTATTAATGAGAGATAACAGATATTGACATTTCTGTTCAATTTGTATGACTGATTTTAGCCAAAGAAAAACGACAAAATAACCAAGTACTATCAGGGTTATAAAGATAAAAGCAATAAAACTTTCATCTTCTGTATAGCACATGATTGTCCATGTATAAAACCTAGGAAAGAGGAATGGCCATTAGATCTATATATAATATGTACTTGCATCATTCTGCATTAGCAATACTGACATGAAAATATAATTTTAAAATAAGGTAGTGAGGAATATTTATAACAAAGTGTGTGACCTCTGTATGAAAATATTAAAATGTTGTTAAAAGATGTGAAATATTACAAAGGGATTAAATTTTATGACATGATAAGTCAGATCACGTACACATGTGAAAAGACTCAGCAAAGTATACATAAATGCTTCTGCCATGTTAATAAATAAATTTCGTACAAATACTATCAAATTTGCAAGAGTACATATTTTTCAATATTTGATGGCCTGATTCCAAAACTTATGTGCAAGAGGAAAACCTGCATATTAAAAAAAAAATGCTGAAGATTAAAAATTAATTGAAAAGGACAAGGAGACAATGCATTATAAATTGTGGCAATGAAAATTAGCGAAGTATTTGGCACAGATTGATAGAGAATAAAAAGGCCAGAGCAAAAAGACCTAGGAACTTGTTTTGAGACAGAAATAGTGTTCTCAATATTTGTAGGAAAGAATGGCCCATTGACTTCTTTATCTATGTGGACTCTCTTACGGCCGTGAATTGGACAGGGCTTGGTCAATCTTATAAAAAGTATAAATGCTGTTTTGAATACGTGTCCTTAACTACATGAAAATAACCGATAACCTGTCAGGAAAATAACCTATAACACTTTACTTCATTTAAGTTATATGAACTTTCTTATGCACCTTAATATTATTTTTTCTGTAGAATTTGTACTCTGCAGTTTCACTACAGATAAGTGATGTTTAGTAAGTATAAGATATGATTAATATTAGTAATGCCATCAGGGAAGATGGTAAACTAAATTTTATGTCTTAGAGTAACTTGTGATATGGAATTCAATACTGTTAGCAATCTTCAGGAAAGAAATGCTATTTGTAGTCACTGTGGCTAGTGTGAATTGTAATGGTCGTGTTCTACTGAGAGAAACTAACCAAAGTACAGTGTGCTACTAACCCCCCACTCCCTACTGATCACATTCCTCCTTGATTCCCAGAGGGGAAAACTTTCCCTAAGACATAATTAAATGTTTATTACCTTTATAGTCCCAGAACAAGGACCCTACACACACACACACACACACACACACACACACACACACACTGTCCCTTTCCACTCCCACTGTCATGTATAACCCACTGTGTTTTGAGTGTAGAAAAAGGCAAAGAGGTGGTGGAGGAGATGACTCTGTGATATTCGATGTGCAAATAATCTAGATGCCTGAAGTGAACATTCTTAATTGACATCTCAAATACAAACCAAGGAAGTTTAGGCCATATCTGGGTCTATCTTTAAGACCTGGGTAAGAAAGGATACAAAGCATTGGAAAAACAATCATGGCGAAAATAAAGGATGATATTGGCTGCTAAAATCTTCTCTTTAGTAGTAGTGGATGGATTTTATATTTGACTGGTTAATATGATTCCCATGGCAGAAATCAACAAACAGAAGGAATTTGATAAATTGCTCAAAGCTTAAGTGATCAGACTCAAGAGGTAGAATAACATGGAAACTTTCATAAATTTAAGTAATATACTAATAAAAATGGCTCTAGCTGTGCTAGTCTTGAGGTATGTTATGTAAAAAGACATATATATATATATATATATATATATATATATATATATATATATATATATAAAATATATGTCTCCTTTGCCAGCCTAGCCTACCTTCCCACACATGCACACACACACACACCTCCTTACTCCTTCCTACCCATTCTTTCATCCAAGGAAAAAGAAAAATATATAACAGAACGAAAGTCTGGATTTTATAAATGTAGCTTCTTTTTATTGTTTTATTGTGCTGTCTCTATGTGCTTTTTTTTTTGTAGTTTTAGTCTTCAAGGATTCAGAAATGCTTAGCTTCCTCATTCTTAAAGCAAATTTCCAAAGAAATATTTTTTCTAATCCTTCATCCAAATCACCTAAGATTACAAGAGCCAAGGCAGGAAGTCGAATTAATCCCAGTACCTGTGAGGAGTCAATCTGAAGAGGCCATGGAGGTTTCTCTTCTAATCTCTTAGGAACTAGATGTCAGAAATGATCTTATTTATTTTTGTGTAGTCAATTCCTTAAAGCATAATTTCTGGAAATCATATTGAAATCCCTTAAATTATACAAAAAGTAACAAAAGATTGATACGATCATTCTTTCATCTTTGTTAAATTAACAATTAACGACCATTGTAAAAGCTAGTGAATGGAGGGAAAAGGCAATCTATACAATGAATTCACAGCTCCCTGGAAAAAGCAACAAAGTTTTATCTGTCTTGGTCATCTGCCATACTATTTGCTACACTCCCATGTATGGATGCTCTTGTTTTTCCTGCTAGGTGTCTAATTCTGGTCACAGGGTGAAGAGGTACTATATTTAGAAAGATCAAAAAGGAAGAGGAAAAGAAAGGGCTTGAATATAGGAAGAAGAATCTGTAAAAGAGATAACTAGCAGAAGGGCAACCTGGAAGAGTAAAGTGCATAGTTTTTATTTTTGTGTTATTTTGTTTATTTCTAATTTTGGCTATCAAACTTTTGAAAAGTCTGACTTATCTGTATATCTTAAATCTAAGAAATTGCAAATATATACGAGCTATTTTAATGTATAATTTTATAATGATGGATTCTGGTGAACCATTTATTACCTTTCTGCAAAGTCTTTTAGTTACAAATACACGCGTATGAATACTCAAGACTATGACAAATGAGGACTATTATTTCACATTTCAAACGGGTGTCAGTTCCATTCTGGGCTGCATAATTCACTGTCAGAAATTACTAAAATTCTAGAGCCATAGTTCTAACTGCTCTTTTCTGTTAAAAAATCCTAAAAGTTGCCTGAAGATAGAATTATAATATAGAAGATATTTTGAAGTCCTTCATAAATCTTATATTAAGAATCTACTCACTCATTCTTTTTTATTCAGTAGATATTTATTTTGATTTTACTATTTGGAGATCAATGTACCACATATTAGAGACATAATAATAAAAAAAGGAATGAAATGTTATAATTCAAAGATAAAGAAAATAGAGAAGTAAAACTTAATAAATTTTGTAAGTACTATGATGGATTAAAGTGATGTAATTTGGCTAAAAACTATTCCTAGAAGGGGTATGAGGAAAGGTCCTGATTTAAATGTGACAGTCAAAGAAGCTGAGAAGTAAAAGTGAACCCGAGAATCAGGAGCGGAGCATTTGCAAAGGCCCTGACGCTTCCGATATCTGTATATTTAACATCCTCGCTGTCTGACACCCAGTGACCCTCAGCCTACATCTGGACCCTCACCGTGTCCCTCTGAGGTATGAGTTCCCAAGCACAGGACGTGAACAGAATTCTCTAGAGTCAATGGAGTTATTTACAATTTTGCAGACCTTCTGAGGGCTGAGTATCCAGGCGTTCTCCCCCAGAAAGCCCTACTCTCCTCTTGTTTTCATATGGCTCAAATGTCTCTAAATGATTAAAAATCCTTTTATATCAATTTTTCCAAGAAACACTACTTATTAGAGTTACATATATATATTTGATGTGTTGGACAAAACTTCCCCCCTTTTTTTGTACCTCATGAGCTTCTTTTCCAATATTCTTTGGCAGACAAATTCTAAAAACACTGAAAAATTATTTTTTCGTTAAAGAAATGCCTAAAAGTTTCCCATTTTATACTTTTTTATTTACTAATTTAATACATCCCATATGATGCTTTATTCTGCTTCATATTTAAGTGATAATTTAAAGGAACTTGTATAAAATTCTGAAAATATTATGAAGAGGATTTCCTAATCTACATTTAAATTGTTAAAATAAAATTTATCTAAATCTAGTAACTGCTTTGAAATCACAATTGTTTTCCTAAATTTTATGGATTAAACATCATTTAATTATAATGTGATATAGGGCTTATGTATCTCTGAAATATTTTCTCTCCTGAAAGTCACATTTGAAAATATTTTGAGACAAGATGTCTTCTACAAACATCACCAAAGGTGGTAGCAGAAATATACGGTAATTTACATTAATATGACCTACACTGGCCTTCCGAGGGAAGACACCGTAGGGTGGAATGGAAAGATATATACCTAATTTGTCCCAATCACAATTTGTTTTCCTATTTGGTCAAAAACAGTTTAAACTACACACTTGGAATAGTGGATATGTAGCAGAAGCCTATATATTTACTCATTAGCATAAAGTTCGGTATATATGACATGTTGTATGGAAACAGTGAAATGTTTGGAAACAAGGAGGAAGAAAAACAGGAACCCCATGTCGTCCTAGAGTAGGAAGTACATTTGTGCATGTGTAGCCTCCTGTTTTTCTGATTTGCACAATGTTTTATTTTATAACACGTAAGTGTATTTGTCAGTCACTATTAACTTCAGTCAATTAATACTACTGAGTTAAATAAAAGCTACAATTTTGCTAAAAGTAACACTTTGATAAATTGTTGCTGGATCTTAAAACTGACTTCAGGAGTTGGGGATTTAGCTCAAGTGGTAGAGAGCTTGCTTAGCCAGCACCAGGTCCCGAGTTTGATCCCCAGCACCAAAAAAATCAAACCAAATGAAAACAAAACAAAACAAAAAACTAACTTCAGTTGAGTTAACTGATTCTGAAAGAGAGACTAACATATATGATTAGATGAATCTATACTTTTTTTTTTTTAATGTGAAAGGCTAGAGGAGGTAAGCAGGCTTAGATTTACCAAATTCACCCTCAACATTATACGTCATGCCTCATTTACACATTTTTCTTTGGAATGGAGTCAGTGTTAACACTCTGAGAAGGGTGGAGCATAGATGAGCACAGAGAGCGTTGCTTCCCCTTTCTCTGTCTTTGCTTCTCCTGCCGCGCTGGTTGCCTGCTTGTGCTTATGGCTGTCTCTGCTGAGTGGGCATCGTACTCACTCTGTTTCCTGGAGGACACATTGAGGTCACAGACACTCTTGTGCTCTGAAACGGGGTGTGCTGTGCAGATGATCACGGTATCTCTGCGATATGGCTTGGTATCTTACACTATTCATTATGTGCTTTCCCTCTCATTTCTCCTTCCTCCCTTCTTTTGAAAATGTCTAATTTCGCTGGGGATTTAGCTCAGTGGTTACAGTGCCTGCCTTGCAAGCACAGGGCCCTGAGTTCGATCCCCAGCACCAAAAAAAAAAAAAAAAAAAAAAAAAAAAAAAAAAAAAAAAAAAAAAAAAAAAAAGAAAGAAAGAAAAAAGAAAATGTCTAATTTTAATAAAGAACACATATCTGGAATAAAATTTTAGTTCAGATTTCAAACCTAGAATGTACTCACTTGTGTAACGTGGGCAAATTACTTCTTTAGTCCTCAATTCCTTCATCTATAAAATGGAATTTAATTTGTTTTGCAATTTGGGGGAAGACGGCTGCCCTCATGAGTATGTGTGGAACATGGCCGGCTGTGGTGGTGGTTGTGACCTGATGTGGTGTGTGCACATGGAAGCAAATTTTTGCCAAATGCTTTTGTTTGCAATCAGAAGTGTTTGTGAACCAAGGTATTACTGTACTAATTTTGTCTGCTATGCAGTTCTTTGAGAGGATTAAATGACAAAATGCAGACGCTTATTGCAGGTGAACCCCCAAATCAGCATTCAAAATAAACGTTACCTACTATAATACGTCATGATGTTTGGAGATAATAATCAGAGGCTCAGTGATGAACTGAGAGAGGCCTTCGGCACACATAAGTCAAATGTCTTAAATGTTCTGTGCTTTCCACTCTCTAATTTTTTCATGAGAATAGATAACAAGGAAAGCATAAATAAAAAGAGGAAGGATAAGACTGCATTCTCTCCCTCTGTCCTTTACTAGTTTGTTTGGAGGAACTTAATGCATTTGTATTTAGTGTTTGTCTAAAGCAGTCCGTTTAAGTTTTTCTAATCTACATATATTTATTACTTATTGGTACCTAGAAACATTCAGGCATTAAAGATCTTAATAACGAACTTCTTTGGGTTTTGTGTTTGTAATTTTAAATAATCAGATCCTTTAACTGTTTTAGTCCATTGCTTCATTAAACTGAAGAGATGGTTAAAACTTCAGCTTCGTTACCACCCAACTTGTGAAGAAAAGGCAGTCCTCCCGACCATAGCTTCCTAGAGTGGGGCCCTGAGGTGCCAAGGGATGCTCTGTGCTGGGGGCAGTAGTCCCTAGAGGGGGTGCAGCCGGCCTCCCCAGAAGGGCTTTACGAGCAGCATGCTGATACTGACTGAGTGGTGGTTACAACAGGAGTAATCGGGACACAATAGAAAAGTTGTAGGGAAAAGCAACAAACAAGAAAAAATTGAGTTATGTTCTTATAAAAACGGCTAAACATTCAGCATTTATCATAATTAAATTTCTATTATGTTATGTACTGCATTTGGAAATAAATTTATTTCACTTTTAAAAGTTCATCAGAAAGAGTCTTATGTTCCAACTTACAAGATTGTTTAACATTTGACTGTGATTTAACTTTGAATATGATTATTTATTTATTTATTGATGATACCTCAGTTCACAAACTTAATTCTTTCCACGATTCTGGTTGCAAACTGAATTAGACAAGAACCAAATCAAATTCAGTGGTTAGGTTCAATGTTGACCTTATGAGAAAATTTGAATCACATACATAAAACAAAATTTATTATGTGAAATGTGAAAAATTATATAGATACATAGATAGATAGATAAATAGATTTAAATCTGATTCACCTGTTTTTTACCCAACATATATTATTGGGATTAAAACATAGTGAATGCTAAAAAATTCTGTGGAATAGTTTTTTAATTTCACAACACCTTTATTGTTGGTGTGTGTGTAGTCTAGAATGAACTTCTATCTGTAACCTACATATTAGAAATGTGTAAAATTTATTTGTTTTGGGTACATGAAAAATTTCATTGAACCATTCAATACTTTTTGTAATTCTAAAATACCATGAGGTTTCTTGTTAATCTAACAGGAATATTTGAATTTCTGATTATCAGCAGAGAATTTAATGTAATTGTACCAGAGTTTAGTTATGATAAAACTAATCAATACATGATAACTCAGTGTTTATATGTCATTGTAACACCCTGAGAATAATCATATAAAATAATAGCTATTTTATAACAAAACACCATAGTGATATGCTGGAGCCAGTTCATACTGGACTTCAGGACTGAACCCACGTCTGTGTTCAGAGATCTCACATTAGTATCCTCAGAAAACTGTGCTGGAATATGTCCACAAAGAAATGGGGAAATGTTACAAATCAGGCTTGTTTTCCTCGAAGAATCCAGCTGTTAATCTTTGGCAACTCACCACTAAAATATCCAATAACTCAGAGATGCTCAAGTTGGTTATGGTGTACAAAAATGAATACACACATTTTTCATATTTCACATAATACATTTTTCTTGTGCATGTGATTTTTCTTTAAGAATCTTTTGGTTGTAAACTTCATTGAGAAAATATAGATTAGATAAAATATAAAAAATGACCCCAAGTGGACATTTTAAGAAAAAGAATAAACGTAGAATTAAGACAGACGTGCGGAAATGGAGAGATGGAAAGATGTTTGAGTGGGTCTTCTTAGAAAGATGTGCTGACAAATGGAGCAATGGTAGATTGAAAAGTAATATGGCACTCATCAACTTATTCTCCTAAATCTGTTTTAAAAATGCTTTTAGTCTATTATATCTCTTTACAATCTTCCCTGAAAGAAATACTTAAATGATTAAACCCTTCTCAAGTATCAGATTAATTTTAACAACTTAGCTTTTATGTTATATTGGTCTTATCTGTTAAGATATATTCGTATTTATTTAAGCTATTTGAATAGAAAAATAAACAGATACACCCCATACCCTTGCACTTGATTTAATAACTAAGCACAGTTTTTCTTTTCTTTTTCTTTTTCATGTTGATAATTAGCAATAGTTCGCTTTAGTAATGAGAATTTCACTTGGACTGTAATCCAGTAAGGAAGCCCAGCAACCAAACTGCTTAATATTTCTTTGATATGGTTATTCTATGTGAACATTTCTCCTGGTACAGATATGTTGTCATCAACCAAAGGGATGATTATGGAGTAGAATTGAGAAAGTTAATTTTTGCTTTGTAATTTTTAATTTTTCCAGATCATAGTTCATCTCATGTGTATCACTTTAATATGGAATAGATGTGGTATAAATCACTTACATAAAATATTTTTATAACATTGTTACCCTTTGACTTTCAAATGTGCTACCATTTAGAAGTCTAAAGCACCCTATTTTACTTTTAATATTCACTTATTAATGTAACTGTGTTTGTGTCTGAATGTACAACCCCTTTGAACAATTATAAAATGAGGTTGAACATTCGGCAACAAGAAGTAAATGACTTGTAATGTTTGAATAGTTGTTCAGACCAACAAGTATGGAGCGCCAAATACTAAATTTTAGGGTGATATATTAAGGGGGATGTGGAAATCTTGTTTTAATAATTTCCATGCCACTTGGACAAGAACCCGCATCATGTGGATATTACACTTCCCATATGCATATATCAAATTCAAAAAGCTTCAGCTGATGATTTTCACACAAAATTAAAATTCATATTGATAAGTCCAGATTTAAAAGAGGGAGTTTTAGACTTAAAACTGTTTTAATTACACTTCTTTTGTAATTTATCTCAAGTGTTTGAGCAAAGAAATCTTGAGATAATGCTAAAGTAGAAATCTCATTTTCCTGTATTAATATTATACAAATTTTTACTTCTTCTTTTAGGTATATTGCAGTTCATATGTAATTATATCCTATGGATGAGCATTGACTTTAGTCTGTGCTAAATTATCCAACAAAAGAAGCCTGCAATTTCTCGAGTTCTTTGTAAATCAAGGATCCAGAAAGAACTCAGAGAATTTATGAGGAGAAAAGTAATTTAAGAAAGATAATTATTAAAGAGCAAGTTAACTTTGGGATGTTTCCTACACTGTTACTTTTAGGTTAAGCCAACTTCTGTAATGTTCACATTGTTTTCTCTTTCAGCCAGATTCATTATGGATTTATACTTTGATATTTTCCCAGATGCACTCATGTATTCAACAATATTTAGCTGTCATTCTTGAACTTTACACAGTCAATTTGGAAATATTTCTTTTTATTTAAAAAATTTTAGTGTGAAATGGTAGTAAATCATTTTAAAAGATGTTTTTAGAATTCTAAATTGAAACTTATCTTCTATCAGCATATTAAGCATTGTTTTATGGTAACCCATTTTCCATTTGTCTTGAAGAATATTAATACCCATCTATTGAAATATCACATTTTGAATTGCTCTGTCTTTTCTATTTTTGCTACTTTTAATATCTTTTCTTTGATATTAAGGTTTATTATTATAAAGTGCTAAATATGTATATTTGTTTGTTCACTTTTCCTGCTATGGGTTCATTGAGTTTTCCAACTGTGAAGTATTGTGCCTTTCAACAGTTCTAGAATTGTTTTCCAAGTCTATGAGTATTTTTTCTGTTCTAGTATTTCCTTGTGAAAATTTGAACAATATAACTTATTTTATATTCTTTCTCTCTCACCCTTTAATTCTCCTTCTTTTCTTTTTTTTGATGCATTTCTTCCTGTCTAATTTATTAAATTGTGTCCACACTGTGATTTTAATCCATCAAGACTAAATTTTTAAATTCAATTTTATATTTTTGTACTTTCAAAAATACCTGTTTGGTTATGTTTCTAGTACTTTATGGATTCAAAATTGCCTAGCTGCTTGCTCATATTTCAAATGCTTTTTAAAGAAAGATGACCAGCTTATTCAGTTAGTTAATCTTGATACCAAAGATCTTTGTGAGCTTTTTATTTTTGCTTACTCTCATTTATGCTGCTGTGCTTCTTGATTTATTTTGTGATTTTCTTCATCTGCAGTCCATGTTTCTATGAAATGTCTTTCTGAAGAAATCATTTGAGACTTAGTGAAGTTACATGTACTTTAGTGAAAATTTGCCACCGATCCCATAGCTACCAATTGAACCAAATTGAGATCTATTTTAAATTCTTCATATGATGATTTTATGCTCATGTACATAGAAAAAAATTAAAACAAACTGGAATATTATTTTAATTCAAGATCTCAACTATTAAAATTTTGGGAAACTTCTTTGTTTTTTACACTTTTGGTTTTTCTATCTTCCTATTCACTGCCCAAAGTCGAGAGAGAGAAATTGCCTTCTTTAGCTTTCTGTGTTTAGTTCTTTTAAACTAATACTGAGTTGCTATCCTTGAGACGTAAGCCAGTGGTGGTGAACCTGTGGCATGCATGTTGTTTTTCTTTTAAGATAAAAGATGTGAATGTATGCATTGTTTTTCTCTAAACTAAAACCCCAGATTTCAGGTTTAATTTCCATGACACTTTGCAATCAATAAGTGGGTTTTGGGTTGCAGTTTGGCCATTCATCTCTAAAAGGTTTGCCATCACTGGTCTAAGCTTTATTTAGAATCTTTGGAATCTTCTAGTATCCTCACATGGAGTGAAGCTTGAGTTTTATCTCCTGCATACTGTGCCTGACAGTACAGCCCATGGATATCAAGATTTAGAGATACTAAGAGTGTAAAGGGTGATTTTGGCGTTTACTAACAATTTAGGATTTCTAGTTTCAATTCAATATTACCTGGGTGTATTCTTTGTCCTTTGTCTTGCCAGCTCAGTGATATATTTAAAAATACATTCATATATGTATTGTGACTCGTGTGTATATATGTATGTGGCATCTGTCCATGTGTACACAAACATATATACAGAGTCCACCAAATATGTATACATCAGAAAGATAAAAACTTGTATAAATATTTTAATACTAAATAGAGACATCATGAGATTAGTATGAGTTACCTCTGGCCTCTACAATTACAAGAGTTACTCAAAGTAGTGGTCATCAGCTTCCAGACATTTATTAGTATGGTGAACTGCTGAAATGTGTATGCATTTTTTGGCAGACTGTATATGCATACAATAAATATGTGTTTTAACATTTCTCATCCAGTCATTTTTCTTGTGACGTGAGATATTGCCATCTTGCCCAGGGTGGCCTTGAACTCTGGATACTTCCTCCTCAACCTGCCAAGTAACTGAGATTACAGGTGTTTTTCACAGCACCCAGCTCATCCAGCTTTTGGATTCCCCTAAGAGATTCATTTACATTATAAAATATGCCACAGTTCTAATAAAACCCTGGAGGACATTTTCATAATGAAAATGCTTTAGACCTCATTGCATATCCACTGAATTAGAATATCCATATCTAGGGTAAGAATTTACATATGATTTTCCTTGCAGAAAACACCAAATTCTGATATTAACCCTTGGTTAAGAATAGCTGTTCTGAGATATACCTTAGATCATTTCTGAACATATCCCCAAAAAATTGTGTACACATCTGTGCACATGTGTGCACACGTGTACACAAATGCGCCCACATACACACACACACACACACACACACACACACACACACACACACACCCTTTGACTTTAAGTCACAGCTCTAGAAGAGTGAGGGAATGTGGAAGCTCTCTGCTTATACCCTATGTTTATCAGGACTGATTCTAGAAAATGGGTTACTGTAGCTCCGCATCAAACTTTGATGGATCTTTCCCCATGCAGAGGGTGTGGCAGGTCAGGGCAAAGATCTCCTCATTCTCTCAGTTCCCCAGACCATTGTGAAATCCTGTGGCACAGGTGGCATCCGTCTGGCAACTGGAATTTACTAGTGGTAGCTTAGTAGATTTGGGAGAATATACAAGATAAAAATTAAATCATTAGCTGTTCTGTTGATAATCTTTGAAATAATACTGTGTTATTAAAAACAAATTGAATTGCTGAAGAGTTGTGCACATCAGCACAACTCAAAATAAAGACCAAAAGTATAACGCCAAATCGTCAAGTTATTTTTTCCCCCTGTGGTGGTTGTTCTGTTTTGTTTTTATTGTTTTGCTTTTAATCTGGTGAAGAAAGAATTCACTGTTCCGGAATTCTGGAGAAGAGACAGTTATTGCCGATGGCAGTATAGAAGTAAAGATAATTTCAGACAACAGCAGGCTTTCTTGCACATTCTTTTCCATTTCATTAATAACATGGTCCATAAAGAGACATGCTTTGTAAAGCTGAGAGTGGAAATAGGAATTCTTCAGAAAGAACAGACATCTGTGCAGATGATTAACATTTTTTAGATAAACCATCCTGTTTTTTCACTGGCTTTTATTGAGATGCTGATGGAAGATGAGGCAAAGATTAGCAACCTTATCCATTAACCATGCTGCTTTTTAATCACAACCTATACTACTATGTGCTTTTTAATCTGTCTACTGAAAAGATTCAATTTTCTAGATATCTCTGAACTGTATTGAAAATGTTGAAGATGAAATAGTCTTAAAGGATCCCATTATATATCAGACCCATGGAGTCAGGAATGGTGCTTTCTTCCCTACTGTATACTTAACTCTTGGAACAGTTCATCTAGTGCTTGCTTATTGCATTTTTTTACTAAATGAAGAACTTCTTCATTTTCCAGAATTTTGTCACTGATTCCTACCCTAATCGTTACCTCCCTGATTTAAACGTATAAGCCTTCTTCCAGGTCCCTTTCTCTCCCATAGCCTGTTTCTATCACAGCCACAGAGTGATGTTTTTCAAGCGTAAGTCAGCTCATCGCAGTAGCTGTACTCATACAGAGGAGTTAGAATCTCCTGTATGCTAAAGCTGCCTGTGGTAGCCCACAGCATCAGAAATGAGAGCTAACAGTAGCGACTGCAAGGCCCTGTGTGACCTGGTGCCCTGAGCACCTGCCTGACCTTACCTTTCACCCCTCGGCTCTTTCTGTAGTGGCACTGGTCTTCTTGCTGCTGCTTGTCCATGCCAGGCAAATTCGGACCTCAGTTCTTCAGACTCCTCTGTTGCTTTTCTGGAGACACTTCCAACCAGACTCCTGGTGCTCTCATTTTCTCAGGCCTTTGCTTAAATGTTTCCTCCCAGTGAGGCTTTCCGTGGCAGACTGAGAATTCTAGGCTCCATCCCAGTACTCCATAGCAATTATCAGCAAGTGACTTATGTTTTATGCATTTCTTAACCTGCTTTTCTATATTCCCCTTCACTAGAAATCCCTTGAGAACACAGCCTTTTGTCACGTTCCTTTAGGTATTCCCATTCACTCTGACACTCACAGGGTGCTTGGCAGTAGGGCTTCAATAAATATCCATTGAAAGAATAATTGAATGAAAAAGTAAAGTCCTTCAGGTCAAGTGATTTTTCGTTACACTTTGGTTCCTAGTGTTAAAACCCGTGAAAGCCTCGGGAGATGCAAAGCACGAGCAAGCAAGACACAGCTTAGCACTCTTGAAAGGGGGGTTTCTTGTTGCATGAGTATTTGAAGTGTGTGGTTCGCAAGGATGGGTACAATGGGAAGGTTAAGTACTTTAACTCTCCAACTTCTCTATTTTAGCAGGCAGCTACATTCTTTTAATGCTCTATCAGCACATGAGAGGACATATGAACATAAAAGTTTTACAAACGTTAACTATAACTCTATTAAAGAGTCTGAATTGTAGTTTTTCTCAGACAGTGACTTTCTCAGCATAGTGTTCTATTTTGTTTTGTCTTGTTTGAATGACCATATTATAGATGCTGGGTATGAACATCAAACAAAATGTGCTATACTCTCTTCTGCAATATCCTTTACATTACAGAGTGTTTTATTGACCAAAACAAATGAATAAATACACATAGTACATCATTTCAAACAAGGGCAGTTCTTTAAATTGAAAGGGATTAAGTTTGTGGAATAGCTTGCTTATTTTTCTTAAGTCCAAATAGTGCTCACTACAAATGTTTTAAAGAACCACTTTTTACACACTTCACCTTGTACAAGCACAAGAGTTCTTCATGCTAAAATAACATTATTCCACCACACCATTCTGCCACAGTCAAGACATCAGCAATCTGTATGATGCCAAATGAGAATCCTGACTCTAAAGACCAGCCAGCCATGGAGAGAAATATGGACAGGAAGACCCCCCCCCCAGATCTGAAGAGCAGATTGTCCAGTGACTTATGTAGCACACCAGCTTTAATTATTATTGCCAATGTTCAAGGATAAATATGGGACAGAGAATCTAAGTCTGGTAAATAAGATGGATTAGCACATGGTTTTAAGACTATGAGCGAGACAGACTAAAGTTTGACCTGTACCTTTATCATTCAGATATTCGGTGATTGAAAAGGTGATACAAATTATGGTTCATCAGCTAAACTTATAAAATACCACCAAGTGCAAAAAATTGCCCACACCGGTTTGTTGGTTTCTTACTGCCTTCTTTGATCAAAAATTATTGAAAACAATATCTGAAGATACATAAAATAAGACTTGAAAAATTGTAGTCAAATTCTGCAAACAGGACAGAGATTAAAAAGTCAAAAATATCATTATTATTTTAATCTCTAAGTGTATTACTTATAATTAATCTAACATTTGTATAGATCAAATGTGTTTACATGACACAAAATTTGAAACTAACATAATGTAAAATGTACATATTCATAAATATTACATACATATATTTTAAATTTCTGTATCTATAGAAATATATATATGACTTTTCATTATATAGAGTCACATGCAAATTTATCAAAACACAGAAACACTTAGAAATAGCTATAGAGCAGTGATTCTCAACCACTTTATATCATCACTACACCACACTAAAGGACATGTGTCTATACCTAGAGACAGTTTTGATTGTCAGAGTGCTATTGGGGTACTGTGTAGAGTTGGGAATGCTGCTAATAACCTTCCAGTACACAAAACTACTCTATTACAAATCATGTTGTCTAAAATATCAATAGTACCAAGTGTGAGAAACATTCCTATAGAGTGCATCTGTACAAAATCAGTTTTTTAACTAATTGAATTCTTAGATTGATTTCAAATGGAAGATTTTCTTCCCTTTGAATATTTTTGTAGATTAAAACCAATATGGTACACCCTATTGAAATTACTAGGAATTGCTGTATTATTTCTAAAAGCAAATATTCATTTCTTAATATCATGAGGAAAAAACAAAAATCTACTCTGTCCCCTATAACTCCTGCCTCAATTTTACTTGGGATCAGAAAGTCACTGTTGAAAGACTAGAAAAGGACTAAGGACACTGAATATCTCCTGTGCTATAATGCTGAAAATGCTTTCACGTCCATAAATATGCCTGTGTTTGGCACATTATAGTAACTTGAATCACATTAATTCATTCTACCATTTTATTGAGCATTCTGCTAAATCTGAAGTGTAATACTAGAAATAGTCTCAGCACCCTTTTGGACCTAAAAATTAAAGAGGAGAACACAAAGAAAGGCTTATGGTTTGAAGGATTCACATTTATAGCATAGAATGAAGCCTTAAAAAAAGTTGACATAGGTGTTTTTCATACCACTCTGATTTAGTTAGTGTTCTCAGGAAAACCAGAATCAATAGAAAATAATGTATAACTATGCAAGGGGACTTATTAGGTAGGCTTACAGGATCAGAGGCCACAGAGCCCATAGTGGTCGTCTGTTCAGTGGAGAGCCAAAGGATGCAGTAGCTACTCAGCCTAAGAAGATGGAAGAAATAAGACAGGTCACAAATGCAGCACTAGTCCAAGGTTGAAGGCCTGGAAATGCACTGGAAAGTCACTGGTGCAAGTATGCCCTGGAAGGCTGAAGAAACTGAGGACATGGAGACAAACACAGAGGTGAAGTCAGCAAAGGACAGACACACTCAGGAAGGCGAGCTCTGCAAAACAGGAAACTTCTTCTTTTCCTTTTTATGCCATCCAGGATTTAAGCCTGTTGGTTGATGCCAACCAAAACAGAGATGGATCTTCCTCCCCCAGTTTACTGCCCACATGTCAATTATCCAAAGACGCAACCAGAGCTATGCTTTACTAATATGCTACATTTTTCCATCCATTCAGGTTGTTGCATCATTATCAATAGTCACATCATTAGACCCATTTTATTATTTTATTGTGCCCTTTCCTATATGTTCTCTTGTTTTTTTAACAAATAAAACTAAAAATCAAATAAAATCAAAGATACTAATTAATGGAAATTCCTGTCCAGTCTTATATTAAAGGTCGTTCCAATCATCCACTGCTGTGTACCAATTAAAATATTAACTTTTTGATGGTACTGAGGGCCAGGTTCTGAGAAGGACTCAGTGTGGCGCTTACATTCTATGTTGTCGACTGGAATCAGCTAAGATCAGGGTCATCAGGAAGATCAAATCTGGCTTTGATAACTGTCTGACACCGTGGTGAGGAGAGCCAGAGGCTGGGTAAACCTGGGGCCTTGACATTCTGTTTTCTCTTGGCCCCTCCCACTGCACTCTCTAATGTACTAGGCTGGGTAGCGTAGCAACACAAAACCAAAGTGCAAGCTTGGACTTCATCAAGCCAAGTATCATTTCTACCACATTGTTTTGGTTCAAAACATCACAGTTCAGCCTGGACTCAAGGTGAACGAAAATGGACTGCATATTGCACTACAAAAAAAATGTCAAATAGCTGTAGCTATTATCTGCAAAATAGTAGTTTATATTTTTGTCTTTTAAATGATGTAACACTGTACATGTAGGAATTCTAATTAGAAGGGAATAGAAAAATTGACCCTTTGGAACTAATCCATACCTATTATTTATTCATATATGCCTTATGATTTGACAAAGCATTCATCCAGGTCACATTTTCATTATATTTTAATAACATTCCAAGTTATCTTAAAAATTTGAATTAGAGTACATAAAATGATTGTGATGAAATCCACTTTATATTGTGTTCAATTTTCTCCTGTGATGCATATTTTATAGCATATTTCTACGTTAGGTCCATTTTAGGGGTTTTAAATCCCCTTTAGAAAGCATAGAGTTGCTAAGTAGAACAGAGCACATCTGTATGTGTAGATACACATACACATTGTACATATACATATAAATAAACACATATATTACCTGTATGGGTATAAGTATCTGAACACACAAGCCAACGGCTGAAACAATCTTTCATGAGATAATTATAAGACAATATACCCTCTATTTCTTTATATTTGTATATAGGACCAAACACTGCATTGAAACATTAGAAGCATCCCCAAAAAGGCTTTCCCAATATGGTTAGATTTCTGATTTCTTTGGTCCATGGCACCATTTTCTATTTTTGCACCTTTTGATTTACAGCTTTAAATAGGCTTTGAAAAATATAATAGAACATCTTTAATTAAATCCCCTAAACTTGCATTCATGGATAAATAATAATCCATCAGCTACTTTATTCTGTAACAGTACCCCAGAGAACTTGACAGTCTTAATCACTTTAGCCATTTATACCTTCATTTGTGCTTTATTTCAGTCAAGCCATTTAGTGAAGTTTATATAAATTACCATATCTGTTTTCTTATCACACGTTCATAGCTGTTACACAGAAACTAATTTCAGGTGCAAAATAGACTATCTCAGAGGCCAAGACAGCAGTAGTAGTAGAGCATTAGAATAAAAAGTTACCTGCCATAAAAGGATATCTGTCTCTGTAATGAGCTGAGACAAAAGGAACTGCAGTTATAATGATTAGGGGACACTGGTAGCATGACAGAATCCCAACTTGAGAGAACCTACAGATTCCTGTGTTTACGCTCTGGAAGTGAGCACGTTTCCAGGAAAATATTTTTTGAAATATGTCCTACTACTTATTTTGGGTAATTGGTAAGAAAAAATCCCTAACAAAATAAAGCACTCTGATAGCACTAAAATGCCGTGTATGTGATCGAGCAGAAGCAATTCTGTGACTTATAACAGTATTACTTTACATGACAGCAGAATGATGGCATGTAAGGTGTTAGCCTGTTGATTTATAGCCTGGTAGACTGATCATAATGACCTCTCTCTCTCTCTCTCTCTCTCTCTCTCTCTCTCTCTCTCTCTCTCTCTCTCTCTCTCTCTGTCTGTCTCTCTGTCTGTCTCTCTCTCTCAATCTCTGAAATGTAGGTATTCAAAGGGAGTTGTGCCAAATTCTTCCATTTTGGAAAACTGGGATATTCTCAATTTCTAAATTGTTCCAGGGAGGCCACATAGATTCAGATTTTAGTATAAAATATTATATTCCTACTATTCTAGATTTATGGCCATGGAGAGAGCATCTTGGTTATTCTACAAACAAGTGTCTCATCATAAGCAGCAGGGAATAGATGCTTCACTTCATCACCCAGGTTCTCTCCATCGTCACCTCTCACCATCCATACTCCACCTGCATCCCAATATTTCCTATCCCTCATTTTAGGGTGTTCTCTTTTCTTTAAAGAATTCCTAACATTTTATACTTTTTTCTGAAAGTGTATTTCTACCTGTTTTTGCTGCCTTCTTATCTTTGTAGCAGAAGCTTAATTTCCTTTAGGAAGATGTTATTCTGTTACAGCCTCCTATATTTCACCCTCACAGAAACAGGTGTAATTACACAGTAATGTGTGACCCATATCACTTCAAGGAATAACGTATTGCACAGACACACGGACTCCTTTCAGCAGGCAACCTTCAGCTGACAGGACCTATGATATCCCTTTATTTATAGAAAGTCACCTAACTAAAGGTCACACTCTTCCCAAAGTAAGGAGAACCACATGCAATATTGCATGAGGTAAAGGATAAAAGCCAGCTGCTATGACCAGCACACAAATCTGACAGGCCATCTCAGCCCGGAAGCTCCACGTAGGTACGGGCTAAGGGGAGGCTTGCCTAACAGCGTGACTTTGTCCTCTTTGCACACATAATTCCTTCCTTTCCTTCTCTAGGTGCTGATCTGCAGAACAGTCTCTAGCAAATATTCTGCACTCTAACTCCAACTCATCAAAACCAGTGTGCTTAATTTAATTATGAATCATTTTACTTTGGCCTTTCCATATTATTACAATTAAAACACAGTCTTGTGAACTTTTTACCTCTACTTCACACAAGAAGACAAGCTGTAAGAAAACCAGTACCTAATAAATTTCAATATACGCTGAATGAACTGATCGATGAGTTGAAGATAAAACTAATTTCTTGAGGAAAGATTTCTGGAATACTAATGTTTTACAGAAGAATTTTCTACTAGAATAGATATGGCTAAATACACCATTACATGATGACTTTTAAAAATCTATCTTAAGTTACCTGTTGATGACAATTCCTGTCATGGACCACATTCGTTACGTAAGAAATGAGTGTGAAATATTGATCTTGCTTCTTGGCCTGTCCAGTTCACGTTCCTGGAGACCTTCCTAGGATCTCTGGGCAATGACTTTTTCCTTACCATGCAAATCATTTGCCCTTCTCTACCTTCCCATCTCCTTGTCCAGTAATTTATTATGTGTAAATAAGCCTGGATTATAAAGATGGAAAAAAATCAGAAGAGCAAAACAAGTGAAAAAAAAAAGGAAATAAACAGAAATAGAAACAAAATAAAATTTGTATGCACACAAACTTGATAAGATTGCAAGTTACATATTTGTAAATTAAACTGAAGTTGGTTACCTAATAAGAATTTGAACAATAACATTCTGCTTTCCATGAGGTCATTCTGATGTTTACATATACTGATATTTGCATTGAATTTCAATATGGTAAATAAGTCAATTAAATAGAAGGAACTTTACTACATGAAAACGCTTTACTAATGAGAAATTGGAGATACAAATTTAGAAGTACAGATTTGTGATACTTTCAGTATGTTGTGAATAAGGTACCCACCAGGCTTGGTTCTGGCTCCTTGTTTGCATATTTATTAATTTTACCTGTATGACTTTGGAAAAATTATTTCATCATTTTGAGATTTAGTTTTCTCACCAAAAAGTGGGATAACAATTGTACCAACTTTCTAGAATTATTGAGATGATAAAATGAAATTATACAAATGAAGTGGAAACTTTATGATTAATGCTCTTCTTCTTCATAGTTTAACCTCTGGGTAGTGGATGTGAGAATCTCTAAGGTCTGTCAAACTAGCCCTGCGCAAATGTGACCTTAGCAGTCACCAGAGTAAAGCATCTAAGAGGCAATTAGCTTTTCTTGCTTTTTAATGGAATGCAGCTCTTAGTGTGATGGTTTGAAAAGACTGAGTGAACATTCCCCTGTTATGTTTGCTCACATGTTCTTTCTGGGCATGTTGAATGTGTTCTGGTCACTAGTGAAAGGAATATCAAGAAGTGTTTCCTCCTTACCCACCTTGGTGTCTCACCCAATAAGTAGATACATTTTCAGTGAGTGGCATCAGGTGAGATTCATCCCTCGCTCTGTTTTGCGTATTATGTCTGACTTTGAAATCAAAGTCAATTCATTAGAGGCTACTACTCCTTGCTGTCACCTTTCAACCAACTTTCTTCCCTAAAAATGACTTTGTAGGGAGGTATTCACAAACTTCTTTCTTATGCTAAAACTTTTCATGGGTTCGAAAATTACTATATCTTGATGCATCTTGAGACCGTACTCTTAAGTGAAATAAATCGAACACACACGTTTAAATACCTCATTGTTTCTCTGATGTGAGAAACTGAAATGTATTATATTGGGAAAGGGAAGAAAACGTCCAAATGGGAAAGGGAACAAGGGAGGGGGAAAGGAACAGAGGGACAAGGGAAATAAGAAATGGAAGGAAAAAATGGAAACAAAGCTTTTGTAGATAGGGAGGGGGGGGGAGGGGAGGGGAATGGGCAAAAAAGAAGCAACAAGATATATCTTGTCCAGGTACAAATCCCCTATGATGAATCGTATCACTATGTACATCTAAAATGTACCATTAAAAGAAAAGAGAAGAAAATACTATGTCTTTATTGGTCTTGTTTGTCTTTAGACTTACCACATTAGTTCTTTTTGACAGGCATATATATTTTAGTACTGATTTATATTCCTTTTGGAATTTGACATTTTCTTCCTTTTCTCTTTTTCCTCCCCCTTCCCTACCCCTCCCTTCTACTCCCCTCCTCTCCTGATTTACAACAGCTTTATTTACATATTTCCATTTTTCCCCTTTTCCCTTTCTTTTCTGCTTCATTCTTTTCCCCCTCCTCCCTTTCTAATTCTCCTCCCTATTAAATATTATCTTTCTTTTACATAGTATCTATTATAACTTTGTGTCCTTATTTACACTTACAGTTTCTCATATGAGAGACACAATTCAATATGTACTTATGTCTGATTGATTTCACTTAAGAGTATGTTCCTAAGGTGCATCCATTTACTTATAAATGTCTCAAGTTTATCCATTTACTTACAAATGTCTCAAGTTTATCCTTTTTTATGGCAGAGTAGTACCCCATTGTGTAGAAAAATCACATCTTCTTTAGCCATTCATTAATTGTTGGATATTTGTGTTGTTTCCAAGACTTAGCTATTACAAACTGTGTTTCTATAAACATGGTTGTACTTATATCACTGTGGTATGATGTTTTTAATTTTTCTGGGAAGATACAAAGCAGAGGAATAGTGGATCAAATGGAATGACTAGGTGCAGTTTTTTAGGAAATCTCCACACTGATTTCCACAGTGGTTGGACCAGTCTACATTCCCACCAACAGTGGAAGACGGTTCCTTTTTCTCCGCAGTCCCAACACCATTTGTTATTGGTTGATTTCTTGTTAAAAGCTGTCCTTTCTGGAGTGAGATGGAATCTTAGCATTGTTTTAATTTGCGTCTCTTGAATGACCAGTGATGTTGAACACTTTTTCATATATTTATTTGCCATTTTTATTTCTTCATCTGAGAGATGTTTATTCATTTCAGATTCCCATTTTTGGATAGGGTCTTTAAAGTTGGGGGTCTGCATTTTTTGAGTTCTTTATATATTCTAGATGTTAGACTTTTGTCTGAAGAATGGCCGACGAAAATTTTTTCCCACTCTGTGGGTTTTTGTCCCACTCTGTTTGTGACTCTTTTTTGCTGTGCAAAAGCTTTTTAATAGGATGTGATCCCAAACATTGATCTTTCATGTTATTTCCCACGCAGTCTGAGTTTTGTTCATAAATTTTTTCCTACCCCTATGTCTTCAAGAGTTCTTCCTATTCTATCTTCCAGCAGATGTAGAGTTTCTGTTTTAATGTTTAGATCTCTGATCCACTTCGATTTTAATTTAGTGCATGGCGAGAGACATGTATCTAGTTTTAGTTTTCAGCATGTACCAAGCCAATTTTTCCAGCACCACTTATTAAAGAGACTGTCTTTCTTGCAGTGAGGGTGTTTTGCCCCTTTGTCAGAGATGAGGTATTTGAGTATGTTTGGAGTGGTTTCTGCATCTTCTAACCTATTCCACTGATCCTCAGGTCTGTCTTTTTGCCAGTAACATGCTGTTTTTGTCACTCTAGCTTTATAGTATAGTTTCAGGTCAGGGATTGTGATGCCCTCCGCCTTGCCCCTGTTGCCCAGAATCGTTTTTTGCAATTCTCAGTCTCTTCGGGTTCCACATAAATTTTATGATTGCTTTTTTTTTAATTCTGTGTAGTATGTTATTGGTATTTTGATTCAAATTGCATTAAATCTGTATAGTAATTTAGGAAATATGGCCATTTTCACTATATTGATTCTTCCTACCCAAGAACATGGATTTCTTCCCATTTTCTGACATCCTTTCAATTTCCTGTTTTAGGCTACTGTAGTTTTCATTGTAAAGATCTTTTACTTGCTTTGTTAGATTGACTCCTAAGTATTTCTTTCTTTCTTTTTTTTTTTTTTTTTGGATGTGATTGTAATTTGACTTTTTGGAGGAAAAATAAACTTTGGTGTGGCTTACAAAATGATCATATAGGGCTGTGGATTTAGCTCAGTGGTTAGAGTGCTTGCCGAGCAAGCTCAAGGACTTGAGTTCGATCCCTGGCACCACAAAAAAAAATAAAAATAAAAATAAAAATTAAATAAAAATGATCATATAATGTTTCAAAGAACTATTTCTTCATTATTTTATATGAGTGTATTACTTTATGTAGGCCATTAACTCAGTTCCACATTTAATTAACACTGAATAATCATAACCATGGAGCTAAACATAAACACTGTCTTCTAACACTTTCACTTTATATTTGGTATGTGACAAAGTTTATAGAAATTTAAATTTATACATATGTGATAAACTTGTATTAAATGTGGAATCTTGCATTGATAAGCTGATAATAAAGTATTATATACATTTATTACTGCACACTGGGATTTTGGCGCTAATAATAGTATATAACTATCTTCTTACATTAAAATTTTGAAGAGCTAAAATAATGTTTGATTTTTTAAATACTGTTTCAAAATATCTAGTAGTAGACATAGGAGACATTGAAAGATCATTTCAATAAAGTAACAATATAGTACATGTCTGCAATACTTAGTGGTAGGGATACTTTGGTTGCCTAAGTAGATTAACTTAGTCATATAATTTGCTAACATATTTATTTACATTTCTTTGTGAACTATCTGCCTGCATCTGAATTATTTCCATAATCATCAAGGTACAGAGAGAATTTTGACCATAATATAAAATAAATGTCATAGTCAGAAAGACCTTTATTCTAGCAAGTCTTCTATCATAACTGAGTGGAATTGTTCAGTGGCACAGTACATGTGTTTTGGTAGTGTTTCTATTTGCTAGGATGATGCTGGGATGAATTACCTTTGAAAGAATTGTAAATAAATCGCAGCCTTTGGCCCTAGGTTCTAGTTATAGGTTGAAGTTGTGTTTTTCTAAAATGTATATGTTGAAATTCTAATTCCTAGTACTTCAGAGTGTGACCTTATTTGGAAATAACATCTTTAAAAATCAAATAAAAATGATTAGGATGAGTTTTACTTCAAAATGACAGGTGGCCTTAAAATGAGAGGAAATGTGGACACAAAGAAATGTAAAAAAGGCAAATATGATATGAATAGGAAGATAGTCATCAGCAAGCCAGGGACAAAGACCCAGAGTAGAGCCTTTCATCACCACTGGTGGAGACATCTTGACCTCAGACTTATAACATCCAGAACCATGAGACATCGGTGCTTATTGTTTAAGCTTCTCAGTTCCAATTCTTATGACAGCATTAGCACACAAACACTGTACACTGAGAAGCAGAAACAGCCCTTGAAATGAAGTGAGGAAATCCGTGATCAAGTTTTTGTTGAAAGTAAACATTTGCCACATTCATTGACCCTTCCCGGGTTAGATGTGAGCTTGGAACTTAGAGCAACAGGTCTAGGTCTTAGATCATGTCGCACTACAGTATTGTCACAGGTCACAGGGGATGGCACAATCTATTCAGAGTGAAAATAGGGGTCAAAAATTAGTGAATGCTTAACATTCTAAAAAAATTCAGTAGAATCTAAATAGTACATTTGCCTAAATTCCAAGATGGAGGAAAATTCAAACCAGATTACTAAAACAGAAAAACCCTCTAGAACATACAGAAAAGAATGAAGCTATGAAAATTTGAAAAAATATATATTTAAAAAATTCTCCAAAGTCTCTTTCTGTTTGACAAGGGAAGAAAAAGCCTAATGCAGCTCACTATTCCCTCAAGACATGATTGTTATTAAAGTATCCAGTCAATCATTTTGAGTGGGACTATCATCAAAAATTATAAATTTTAGTCAGCTTGTTTATTGAAGACACCAGTAAAATAAGTAACTATATGTTTTGGAAAGATTTCCAAGAAGAGTAGTTGAAAATAAAAACCTAGAATTTCAGAGAGTAGTCTTTAGCTTAGTGACAAAATCTGTTAAGTGGAAGAATTCACTGTTTGATATTTCCTCTTGTACTTTTCACATTGTCATTTCAACCTTCTGCCAAATAAAGATAGAGCAGGCACACAATATCACACTCCAATGAATTAGACTGCATAAATATATTAGGGTTAATTACATGACTTTAAGAAAGACTATTTTCCAATGAAAGGAAAAAATCTGTATCATACTATATACCATATACTATGGTACAAACAACAGCAGGAAAAGTGAAGAGCAAGAAAGACAAGCAGCTTTTCTGCCATTCTTTTTCTATATTATTGTCATCATTTAGGTGCCACAGATATATATTTTCCTGCCTTAGCACATTTATTTCATATATAGGCATCGAGAGGCAGATTCAGCAGCCCCAAGTCTCTGGGAACTGGTGTGGAAAATTCTGCTGCACAGATTTGCTTGACTGAAAATATATGCATATGTGCTGTGTAAAATTAATGACTCTGCTAAATATTTAAATCTTCATAAAGCAGTCCAAGTTCTATTTCCTTCATATAGAGATTTAAAAAAAATACTGCTGAAATCCAGTAGCACTATAGACAGATGCCTTCTTTTAAGACTTCTCGTAATTAATATTCTAGTCAGTTGAAAATTTATTAAAAATGTTTGCGTCTTATCAAGGGAATTAAATGACTTCTTTCATGAGGCTTCTACAAACTCCATATAAAGATCAAGGTTGAAATTAGGGAGAGTTTAATTCTTACTACTAAGCTAGTACCTAACCAGTGTCAACTATAAAACCTTACTAAAGAATTCAACATAGTGAGTGTTTTAATCTCTTCTCTTTGGGGCCTTGAGGGCTGGGCATTGAAGGGCTGGAGGGAGTGATATTAGGAAGAAGTGACAGCCCAGTTAAGGGGCCTTAAATTGATCACTGCTTTGGACAACTAACGCCTCATCACCCTGAGACTTCTGAAGGTGAAACACACCTCAGAACTGAGCAATTATTAATTACCAGTTAAATGAAAAGTTAGTTATATCAGAGATGAAGTGCGACTGCACTTTAGAAACACAGCGTTCACTCTCAAATGCTCGGCTGGCCACAGTGACACGTGCCTGTAATCCCAGCACTCAGGAGGCTGAGGCAGGAGGCTCACAGAGAGGTCAAGCTCAGCTGGGGATACTTAGCAAAATCTCATCTCAAAAAAGAGCTCTCCAGGGCCAGAAAGGGAATACAGATGTGGTGAGTACAGAGCTAAGATAGCAGATATCGGTGAATTGGTGGGAACTGCGACAGAATGAACAGTAAGAGAACTAATAGTGTTATCCAGTTCTCAGTTCTAGCCCATCTTTTCCAGGACGCTGGCCCTTTATTATCATAGAATCAGATTTTTAAGAAACATTTAAATGTGAATTGTATGTGAACATTTATGATTTGTATAATATATCTGCAAGGAAAAATATTTTTCTGGTTGGTAACTGCCCCAAAATTGCTAATTATGGATCCCAAGTTAAATATGTTATTACGTGTTATAGGTATTTAGATTAGTTATCTTTTTCATTGCTTGACAACCACAAATTAAAAGAGGAGATGTTCAATTTAGCTCATAGTTTGGGAGGATTCAGTCCATAGTCAGCAGCCTCCAAGGGAGAAACATAGTGGCAGAAAGGCCTGCCAGACAAAGATTCTTGGCTTCTAGCAGTCAGGAAGCAGAGCACAGGAAATGCCAGAGGTGAAGAAGAGAGACCAATGTAGATCCCAAGGCCGCGTCCCAGGACACACTCAGTCACACCCAGAAGTGTTCTCCACCAATCCTCCAGGCAGATCCCAAAACCAATTAAATTGCCATTCCACCCTAATTACTCCAGTGTTGAAAACTGAAAAGAGGCATTCAAATTCAATCATTCAAGTAGAGTCATATTTATCTCCACTAATTCAAAGATAAGCATACTACGTAAATTTTCCACTTACATATGCTTGCTGTTAAAGACACTGGAAAATTTAGTAAAACCAGTACATGCGTCAACAACATGTGATGAAATGTAATAAAACAAATTCTTAGCATTTAAAATTTGCTAATAAAAATAAATAAAGCAAAATCTAAAGGTTGTTAATCTATAGAAGACAAATTAAAATAATTCAAATTGTGTAGACCTAATTATAAATTTAGACCATAATTTGAACTAAATAATTTTAAGTATTCTATGTTGTTAACATTCTCTTTTCTCAAGACAAGAAATTCTGTGAGGAAACATTATCAAAGTTTAATGAGAAGAGAAACTAGTTTAAATCAGAACTGTTTGATGCTTATAAATATTTTGACTTTTGATTTCATCAATGAGTGTTACCAAAATCAAAGTTAACTCAGCACCATAATAAAATGTTGATGATTTATATCATTTTTAGAGAAAATACTTTGAAAGGAAGGACCTCAAAATTTAAAATTTGCTTTTATTTCACTAGTGAAAACGCTAACAGATCTAGGCACTATTTGCATAAACATTAATGCAAATTTTTTTTAATCCTAGTTTTTATTGAGTCTCTTTTTAGGTCAGGACCCATATTACCTGTAATGCCAATTGTCAGCCTTCTGGAGAATGAAATTTGAGTGTTTGCAAAACCAAAATACCAAAACGCTCCCTTTGGAACTTTTGCAATTAGGAGCGTCTTTGCCAAGGCAAGCAATTCTAATGATTTTTCTCAGCTTAGTTGACCGTGTCAAGAAGGAAACTGATGCACTATTTTTTCTTTTTTCTTTCTTTTTTTTTTTTTTTTTTTTTTTGCCTATTAGAAGAAATGGTGAAATTCTTTGCCTTTGCCAAATTACATTGCTGAGCATGTCAAATTTGGCCTCTATTATACCCATCTTTTTTCATACTAAAATGTCAAAGAATAGTACAGTTTGGTGCAGTGAGCTTCAATGCAATACCCACTTTGCTATTGCAATTAACATAGCATACTATTCTTTTGCCTCTGATAAATGCAGTAAAAATCAAGAAGAAAAAAATTTTTTAATGTATCTGTGAATTTTGAAGTACAGTATTTTGGGGGAAGAATCATGTAACTTTTTAAAGGATAAACATACCAAAGATGCTTTGAATTCTTCTGAACTCTTGGAGTCAGTGAGGATATAGCTGAGGCGTGCCAACGATAGTGTTTGATGATAGGAATCATTGTGTTGCCATTGATTTCTTTCCTACAGATTAGTAAAACATTCAAATCAGCATCACATTTTCCTTACATAAATCCTCCCCTTACTCCTTGATTAATTATTGTTTCTAAAAAGTTAAAGGCAATACAGTTTTTATTTTTTATTTTTTTAATGAAATGTCCTTATTAAGTCCTTTGGGCTTATATGTGTAAGCCTCCTTCGTCAAGCTGTCTTAAGCATAAACAATCCCCTGCAAAATGGGTCAATGGTAAATCTTCAGTGTTATTCTGATCCAACTTCATCTATATCAGTTCTGAAAAGAAAACAGATTTCCTACTGATATAAGATCAACAATTCAATAAGCTTCAACTGTTTTTGATGACTTTCAGACTTGTTTTACACATATGTCTAACTTCAGTCCTTTAAAACGCAGGACAGTAGGAGACACGGCAATGAAGACCATCTCTAAGAGTAAAGCATATATCTGCTTTGAAAGTTCTTGTCTTTATTTATTTTCCCGCTTTTTATTTTGTGTGTACTCCCTCCAACCCCCACACTCAGATGCACATGCTTGCTCTGGAGGATGCACACATTTTCTCCCCTCTGATTCTACCCTTGTGGCCACTGCTGTGGCCTCCAAATCTGAGAAATGCCCTCAGTGACTATTTGAAAGCAAAGAATTGCCTACAACTATGGGAATTATAGTGATTTCCTGGTGCTGCTCAAACTCTGCTTTTTCTCTTCAATGTTGGCTTTAATCCTTTCTTTGTTATGCCATAGAAAATAGAAAAAATCAAATTAAATCGATTCTTTGAATTGTTTGAAGGCTTATTCTTATCTTAGCTATTAAAGTGGCTTCATCATTCATTAAAGGATATTTTTGAAATTCCATATGTATTACCTAGTATTGTGAAATCTTAAATATGATACCTAATTTCTATTTGAAGCAAGCATTTCCCATTAGGTAGGGGTGCGAGTCAGCACTGCTGGGTTTATTCTCCAGTGTTATTCAGAAGAACAAAAGAGCCTCAGAAAGAGCTGCACAGTAAATAAAAAAGCTCTTCAGTAAATCACAAAATTATGCTATTTTGTGTTGGATCAATATTGCCCTTTTTCAGACTGAAGTATTGGCTACAGATAATTGGCCTACAGATCTAGAGAATCATTTTTTTAAAAACATCACAAGTTTGTCATTTGGCTTCTTCGGCTCCCCATGTTAACTAGGCGAGTGAGCTTTAAAGGAAAAGTGACCCAACACTTGGCTCATCAAGATGGTATCAATTAGTAACCAACCTCCATAAAACATGGTAAGACACTGTCTGCCTCTAAAAGTCTTATTTCTCCTAATGCTGTATTGCTGGATTTCCGTTCGCCTTTTACTTTGATTTAGAATCACTTCCATAAAGAGATACAGGGAGAGACAGACAGACAGACAGATATCGATCTGCTTTACAAATTAATCCCAAAATTCAGTAGGCCTTTAAACCAGCCATTTTACTGTCCATGGTTCTGGAGCACAGGCACTGGGCAAGGCTCAGCAAATTTTCTTCAGAAGATGTTGGGGCTCTTTTGGGATCCAAAAGAATCTAACAGATGTCTTAGTTACTTTCTTTATCACTGGGGAAAAATACCTAATACTCACCACTTAAAGGAGGAAAGGTTTATTTTGGCTCATTCTACAGCCAGTCAGCTCCACAACAGAATGGCATGGCAGAGGGGTGGAGTGGGAGAAAAGCTGTTCACATCATGATATTCAGGAAGCAGAGAGAAAGGAGGAGCAGGAGAAGGATATCTGCATCCTTCTACATCATGCCCTAGTGACTTTCTCTTCGAACCAGACCCCACTTGATAGCAAGGTAGCTATAGGTCCCCCGTGATTCATCACCCTCCAAAAGCCTTGTCTATGCGAGAAGCATTTAGTTTCTTTGTTTGTTTGTTTGTTTGTTTGTTTTTAATTGAAATTTTAACAATAGAGCAGAGGCAGTGGTTATTCTCCTAGGTGCCTGGATTTTTCTTTCTGACCTCTCATTCTCTCCATATGCTCTATCAGAAGCCCAGGTGTCTATGTTTGGTAGCTTACTTCCAAATATGAATACAACAGTGTACGGCTTTGTGAGACTTAACCCCAGAAGTCGTATAATGACATTGCTGCTCTATCCCTTTGGTCAAACCAAGTAGCAGAAACAGCCCAGATTCAAGTACGGGGAAAAACATCTGCTTTTCTGTAGGTGTGGTAACATAAATATATGGGGTAAAGAAGGTGTTGGTGGCATTCTTTGTAGCTAATGCATTTCCTAAATGTTCACTGTTTGCTGGCATGTAGAAATACAGTTTTTACATTAACTGTGTATCTAATAACTGTATTAAATTTATTATTTAATTTTAATATTTGTAGATTCTCTGAACTGGATAATTAGTGCACTTCACAGAGTATGGAAGACACCCCTGACTTTCATCTTTGATTAGTGATTAATCATCCTTAGCCTTTTATTAATTTTCTCAATTGCATTATTTGCACCTAGCAAGAGTTTTCTGATTCTGCTGTCCTTGTAATTAGTAGTTCCTCTAAATATTCAAAAGCCTGAGACACTACATGATCAACAATATTCTATTTCTCTTCCACTGGCATCCGATTCCAGTTCAACACCATGAGCAGCTCCATGCCCACAGTACGCCATGGGCCATTCAGCACTGAGCTTTGCCAGTGGTAGATTTTTCATCACCGGCTGGCTAGTAGGTCTACCAATGCCAAATTCCCATCTTAGTGTCTGGTATTTTGGATTGTTCTTGCCACCACCTGTCTTCGTTCCCCAGAAAACACACTCCGAGATGAAGAATTTCACCATGCCCTTAGGATCAGTATCTATGCAAGAAGGAGAAGGAGGAGCATGGGGGGCAGACTGGGGGAAGGGAGAGGAGGAGGAGGAGAAGAAGAAGAAAAACAAAAAAGGAATAGGCAGAAAGAGGAGTAAAACTGTGATAAAGTGCATTGACAAAGACCTCAGCCAATTGCATAGAAGTTTGGAGCTAGGAAATCCCTGCAAGACAGCTGTATATTTATTCCCTTGCATCAACCAGTATTAGACAGAGGCACCCTTCAGAAAAAGAGCAAAGTGTGTTTCTTTGCTTCAGGGAAATTTCCAGAGTAGCATTTGATTAAGAGGGTTAAATTGGAAACACTTATGGCACCTGGGAAAATGAGTAGTTTAGTTCTGAAGGGGATGGGGTGCTGACCGGTGTGCTACAGCATCTGCTACATTAGGATTCTACATACAGGTGTGTTAGACCTTTTCGTTGCTTCCATATGTCTCTTACATTCTTTTTTTGTATTATTTTCACTTTTTTTCTGTATATCCTGATCAGAATATTTTATCTGTACTTACATTTCAATTTATTTATGTTATGTCCAGTGTGTTTTTCAAATTATGTATTAAGCCCTGAATTTAGTCAATACTATTTTATATTTTATGATTTTTTTTTTATAGATTCCATTTCTCTGATGTAATTTTCCTTATTATCATCATGAGTAGTTTAGTCACCTTTAGTTTAGTTTAATTTCATTTCTGAAAGTTCCAATATACAGATCACCTTCAAGTCTCTTCTATTGTGTGTATATGTGTGTGTGTGTGTGTGTGTGTGTGTGTGCTGGGTATCAAACTCAGAGCCTTATGCTTGCTAGGCAAGCACTCTAACCACTGAGCTAAATCCCCAGCCCATTTTCTATTGTATTATTCTCCTGGTGTTTGATACTGGATGCATTTGTCAGCTCTGACTGTGATAATTAGATATCTTATACTGTGCAGCTTAAATAAGAATTGGTTTATCATAGTTCTGGAGGTGGGGATGCCCAAGATCAAGATGTTGAGCTACTTTCTTCCTGGGTGAGCACTCTTTCTTAGCATGCAGAAGATTGCCTTCCTGTTATATCCTCATAAAGTGAAAGAGAAAGCAAGCTCTGGCCTCTCATCTTTTTCTAATAGAGACATTAGTGCTATATAATTACCTCCCAAAGGCCCTACCAACCAAATCTCATGTTTGGGCTTTGAATTCCTATTTTAGAAGGGCACAAATGTTCAAGGCGTAACACTGGACATAGTGTGAAATGACGTGGAGGCAACCAAGAGAATGAGCTCTGTCTTGCACCAAGTGCATGGATTTGGAACAGAACCCCTCTGCCCAATCAAGTATTTCACAGACAAGCGAGTAAGGCTCAGACTGGAAGTCTCAGCTTGCCTCTCTGCTTCCTCTCACTTTGGGGTATCCCCCAAGAAAATCCCAACTGAGAGCCTCATATTTGTCAGCCTCGTATTCTGTCCTTCCTCCTTGGTTCTCAAATACAATTTCTATTTCCTTTGGAATGTAAAGCTACCAACAGCTCCACTCAGCTTTTCAGCTGTTGATTTATTTGGCTTCAGAGCTTCTGGTCTGTAAAGTTTGCCAATGGCAAAAGGTTCTAGAGAAAAACTATCTGAAAATGCTAGACTAATGCCTCTGTCCTTCAGGATCTCAGTCCCTTCACATACTCTGATACTTTTGCTCCCTAGCTATCTGCTCTCCGCTTGTTTTACTTACAAGTAAGTTCTGCCTGACTCCAGTCTCCATCTGGTAGCCACTTAACAGAGTAGCAAACATCCCTGAGTGGAGAAATGGCACAGTCTTTGTGTCTTACCTTCACTGAGCTTCCCTTCCCTCTAAGATCTTGGCTGCAAAGTCCTAGAGACTCAAAGGTTTCCTGTGCATTAAAAAGATGCTTTTGTGTGTGTGTCTATCTGTGTGTGTGTCTGTGTTTCATACAGATTTGCTACTATTTCTAAGCAGGAGACTTCATCTATTTAAGCTACTCCATCATGGAATAAAATAGAAGTGATTCAACTCACATTCTGATCGTACCACGTACCTCTTTATTCACAATAGTATAATGGCTTATAACCAAGAATCTCTAGTCATATGTAACTGGCAACATAGCTATGCAATTGTGGGCAAAATCACTTACACACTCTGGGCCTCAACTGCTTTAAAAAGGAAGATAATAA
This sequence comes from Hystrix cristata, assembly GCA_004026905.1. Classification (NCBI taxonomy): domain Eukaryota; kingdom Metazoa; phylum Chordata; class Mammalia; order Rodentia; family Hystricidae; genus Hystrix; species Hystrix cristata. The sequence continues at coordinate 46,966 of PVJO010006766.1, forward strand.
TTGTATCTGTCTCACAGGTTTTTAAGAAATGTAACAAACAACACAAAGCCCTTATAACAGTTCTAGTCACGTAACAAATGCCCAGGAAATGTCTGCAGACATTATTCTCAGATATGTGAGCTAAATGCCTGTCCTTAGAAGCTTTCATTATTCCTTCACATTCTCTACTGTGTTTTTAACATCGGTATCCTCTCTGATTGCTTTCATTTTTTTGTTCTTCCCGTCGACGTGGATCAGACTATTATTCCCATTAACATATAGCCTTGAGCTTTGTTCCCTGATCTCAAATTCCTTGAGTGCCAAGAGTTCGCCAGAACTGTTGCACACTGTTGTGTGATCAGAGTCAATTCATATTAGCTACAGTATCAAATGAACCTCTTAATAAGGATACGACTGATTATATGTCCCAGACATTGTCTTTTGGTTAGTGTCATTTTCACCTTCGGCTAGTCCAAATTCACTATAAAATGATGTGACAAAACCTATATGAAAAAGAACATTAAGTGTCAAGTGCTGTGTTGCTGAGCTCCAGGCGTGGAGTGTATTTCTGAGCTCAGATTATCTTTTGCCCAGAACAAAGAACAAGAAAACACTTTTGTGGCATTTGAAATTGGTAATAACACAGGTGAAGCACACAATGACATTTCAAGTGATTCAAGTTTTAACAGGTCACGTTCAGAAATATTTTATGCTTTACCCAGTCTTAGAGAATTTCTTCGCTTAATACCTGAGAGGAGGGGAGATTGACAATTCAGAATGATATATGTAATGTTCTGTTATTGTGATTTTAACATTATGCCTATTAATGTCTTACCCAATACTGAGTAAATTTTTTGAAAAAGGAAATACTATTACCTACTATGTAGGGATGTTTATGAGGATGGAAGCGGTTTTTGTACAGAAATAATGGTTATTCGTTAAAGACATTATATAGAAGCAGGGCCACTCTGTCTGGTAGTGAAGATCATGCATGAGACCCTCCAGGCAGCATCACCAGCTGTGCAGACATCATAAATGGAATATTTACAAATATGTGATTGTCTATTAAACATTACAGTTTTCTGATAGATGGAAGTAAATTGTTTGAAGAAGGTGTTCACTTGTCTAATATTGACAAAGACAGATATAACCAAATAGTAGCATGGTAAAGACTTAAAATAATAAAAAAAATTATGAAAATTATGCCACTGAGAAAAAAGATCCTTGTCAAGGATTGGTTGAATATTCCACTATAGATATATGAACATTTGACATGTACCAATATCTAAATATGTAAATGAAACCACTACTATTTGCTATACTCAGTTTTTAACTGTAGCGAGTTATGGGCCTTTTTCCATGTCCTAACTACTGAGCTACGCATTAGCAGCTGTGTTCCATTTCATTCTATGCGTCCTATGCAGGCAGAAGCGAATGCTTTGTTTGTTCAGTGTCCTGTCCATGAATATTTGGTAATTTCCAGCTTTCAGTGATATAATGAATCTTGCACCGAACATCAGTGTAAGAACATATTTGCATAATTATCTGATAATCTCCTAATAAAATTATTAGACACAAAATTATTGATATTTGTAAGACTTCAGAAATACATGCTTCAATTACAGACTATTTTGAAATATAATAGTAATAGTCCAGAAATACTGCTGTAAGAACCATCATCAAAAATGGAAGAAGTTATCATGATAACAAATAGGGGAAATTTACTTGCTAACTGAACACAAAATTATTTTTTTATTTTCCATTTTCAGCAATGAAGAAAAATATTCCCTATATTAAAGTGGCTTACTAAATATTTTTGGTTCATTGCATACAGCTAGTGCAACTAGAAACTAAACTACTTTGTGTACCACATATACTAAGTATTATCATTTGTTTTTTGACTACTGAAATGTGTTATTTTTCTAATACTTTTTTAATGTAATTAAGTTTTTTGTACTTTTGGAAAATTTGAATGAGGAGACATTTTATTGCTCTTTGGATTTTATATGTAAGTTCAGTATATTTAACATGTTTTTTATAATCATTGTGTTTAAGAGATTAGTTTAACTTGATTGTAAAATTTATATTTTTCAGTTGTCTTTTTGTAATTTTGAAATTTTTTATTTTATTTGTACATGTTTGCAGTTCATGTACTTAGTTTATAGTCACCTTGGGAAATGATTACATTTACATATTACAGCATGTTTCTTTCTTTTTTTAAATCCCCTTCCCTCTTCCTTCCTCCCTCCTCCTCGAGTTCCCCTTTACCATTTTTCATTCTTGTTGATATTTGTCTTAGCTCATGTTATGGCATATAATTTTTACATTAATTGGGGTTATTATATACATGGAATATCTTTATTCTTCTTATTTCCCTTTCCCCTCCTCCTCACCCCTCACCTATCAGCCCTTAGACCATTTCTCTATTGCAAGAGATCCATTCCCTTGTCCCCATAATATTCATCCTTTATCATTCTCTTTGTTTTTACTTTGCCTCACTCAAATGAGAGATCTCATATGTTATTTAAGCTCATGTGTTTGGTTAATTTCACTATTATATTTTACAGGTGCATCCATTTTCCTACATTGTCTCAATTTGGTCAATCTTTATGGCTGAGTAGTATTCCATTACATATAGACACCACTTTTTCTTTATCTAGTTGTCTGTTGATAGGTGCATAAGGTTGCTTCCTCAATTTAAGTATTATGAACTGTTCTGCTATATACATTGCTATGCGTGTATTGCTGTAGTATGATGACTTAAACTCTTTGGGGAAGACACCTAGCAGGAGGATAGCTGGGTCATATGGAATTTCTAATGTCAGATCTTTGAGAAACCTCTATACTGATTTCCATAATGGTTATACTAGTTTGCATTCCTGCCAACAATTAAGGAAAAGCAGGAGGCATAGCAGTACCCAACTTCAAGCTATGTTACAGAGCAATAGTGATAAAAAGACAAAAAACAAAAAAAAGACACAGTACTGGAACAAAAACAGATACGTAGGTCAGTGGACCAGAACTGAGGCTACACCTCCCCAGACACATTCAACTATTTGATCTTTGACAAAGGGACACAAAGCATCTGCTGGAGGAAAGACAGCCTATTCTACAAGTGGTACTGGGAAAACTGGTAATCTGTGTGCAGAAAATTAAAACTGGATCCTCCCACCATATACTAAATTAAATTCAAAATGGATCAAAGATCTAAACATTAAAATAAAAAGATTAAAACTACTGGAAAATAAACTAGATAAAACCCTTGAAAACATAGGTATCTGGAAAGGATTTTCTAAACAGGTCCTCAGTCACACACAAAAAATCAGCAAGAATCAATTAATGGGATTATATCAGATTAAAAGCTTCTGTATAGCACAAGAATCCATCAGTAGAGTGAAGAGACAACCTACAGAATGGAAAAAAATTTGCCAGCTACTCCTCAGACAGAGGACTGATATCTAGAATACACAAAGAACTCACAAAAATTAAACTACCTACAATTAAAGACCCGGTCAAGAAGTGGGCATGAGAAATGAACAGACACTTCATAGAGGAAGAAATACAAATGGTCAACAAATATATGAAAAAATGCTCAAATCTCTGCCCATTAGAGAAATGCAAATTAAAACAACTTGAAGATTCTATCTTACTCTGGAAAAAAATGGCAATCATTAATTGTAAAATTTCTTATATGATAAAATTTATTTTAATAATGTAGAGGAATGCCCTCCCCTTAATATCAACATTTAGCTGTTATATGAGGAAGCTTATATTTGTGATGGGTCACGTGATTTTTATCTCGTCATCACAGGAGTATTATAATGCTAAGCAATCTTTAATTATAACTTGCTGTTGACAAAGTAAAATGTTTTCTTTACCTGTAACACATTTCTCCTCAAATTTAAATATTTTTTAATATGTGTTTAATTACTTTCAAATACAAATGTCTCTGATAGTTTTTGTTTGTTTGTTGGTTTGTTTTTTGGTGCTAAGAATCCAACTCAGGGCCTTGCTCTTGCTAGGCAAACACTCTACCAACCGAGCTAAACCCCCAACCACTCTGATACTTGTAATTTATTTTCCTTGACATCATCCTTATGAAATGTTCTTTGATGTGTATGAAATCATCTGTGACAACAATTGTAATTTTACTATTTATTTGGTAGAAATCTACTAATGAAAAATCCTTAGTGGACTACAATAAATAATGAACTAGGTTTTATATTTTTTAAAACATCAAAACTATGAAAAGTGAAAGGATGACATACGGCTTTTGTTAGTTTCTAAATAATACACATATTAACTTTTTCCTAAATATTTTTAATTTTATGCAGATTTGTGGGCTTCTGAAACATTCTGAGTTCATGGGATTTATTTTACATTGATTTTTATTTCAGAAATAAATGAGATAGCCTTTCACTTATCAGATAACTCAAACATAACTATTGAAAACCCCATTGAAAAAACTTCATCAATTAAATATGATTAGACAACTAGATCATAAGCTTTCTAACACCAAATACTTCCTTTTTTATTATTTAGGAATAACATGATTAAATCTGATAGAATTCTGATCTGAATATGTTTTCCTTTTTACAATAAGACTAAGCCTTTATTTTCAGTGTGTATGTCATTATGTTAGAGAGAATGATAAAAGACTGTATTCAGTTTTGTATAAACACACCACACACACACACACACACACACACACACACACACGCACACACATGCACATATATTAGGAAAGACAGAAAGGAGAGAGACTGTCTTTAGAATTTAGAAAGCTGTACTTACCTACCTGCACAATAGAATCATTTGCAGCATATTCACATGTTTGCTCTCATTCAATTTTTGCATAGAATATCTTGCAAATTCAGGCTCTACTGCTCATCAATTCCTTGTCTGGAAAGTCCTTTCCTTCTCCAACACACTCTTTCTAATTATTAGAAGAATCATGCTCAGCCAGAAGCCCAGCATTGGGGCCCAAGTCAAATGGCTTTTCTTCTACCATTTCTCATTTTGAAGTCCGCATAGGACTGGTCATTTTTTAACCTCTGCTCCCTCACACATATCCTCATTACTACTGAACAAATCACAGATCTGATCCCACTGATGGTCTTGAGTAATTTATCTTTGTATGAGCTACAAATGGTAAATAATGAGTTGCTCAAGTAACTTATGACATTGACATTAACAACCCTGATTGCCAGCAGTGTGCACTGTGTCATTTTAACGTCATAACATCTTGCTGAGGTTGGTGAGAATATCCCCATTTTACAGATAAAGAGATTATGATGTTTATAAATGTTACTCATTGGACATTGATCTTCAGATAAGTCCTCTCCTCTGAAGATAATAATTCAAAGTCCATGAGAAATATGAATAATTACAGAACCAGTGAGGTATACCTGTTTTCTATAACATTGTGTGAGATTTCCTTATCGCTACATGCCTTTTTTTGGTCTAGATTCATATGAGGCAGAACAAATCAGACCCTTTAAATTTCCATCAGCTCGGCCTTTAGGGAATGCAGGCAGACTGCCCGAGAGCTGCAGGAACCCACTCAGAAGCTCACCATGGAGCGTGTGGTTCGTGCTCAGCCGTGCCGGGCACCCAGGACACCTGGGAAATGCTTGGTTCCAACAGAGAACCCAAGTGGATCTTTTTAACTAATTAAAAAGGCAGTTGAAGAGTTTGTCTTCCTTTTCCAATGTGACATGATCTCACAGTGTATTTGATTAGCATGCCTGTGTTGGGGTTGTTTCACACTGACAGCTTTGCTTCATCCTGTCTTGTATTCTGAAGAGCACACAGGGCTGGCCCTTTGATCTTATTTTACAGATGAGGAAACTTGAATAGCATAAACGACCTCCTAAAGTCAACTTTTTAAAAAATTAGGGTTGCATATTACAAAGCACTGTAAATAAATGCCGTTTCAGGATAGTACCACATGTTTTTAATCCGTTTTTGTGGTGACTGTATGTTTTTAAACTCAACGGTCCCTTGGGATTCTTTTGATTTTTTTTTTTTCTTTTCTTTTCTTTTCTTTTTTTTTCTTGACTCTCTAAGTACAAACCTAGGGTGCTGGCTAATTCAAAAGTGTGAACTGGATTTTTCTGGGATTGGAAGGATCAAAGTTAAATTATGCAAGCATGCAGCTGTTCCAAATGATTTTAGATTTGCAGAGATCCAAAATAAGTATGTTTGTGGTGGAACACAAACCTCTGAGGTTTTTACTTGAATCTGCTGTTTGCATGTAAAATTGGGATTGATTTTAACATAATGGAAAATTATTGATGTCTGTGGAGTGAATCTATATCAATCTGAATTTACTTTAGCCCAGACTTGAAGATTAAAATTCTAATTTTACCCAAAAGATTTTCTATTTAAATTTTTATCTGTGACAGCTTTTCCTAAATGCTTTAAAAATGACAAAATGTCTGCTTCTATAGCACCAATTTCATAGGAGAAGCAAATGGAACTTAAACATGGGTGCTCAAGTTTCCTCTGAATTGTGGGGTAATAGCCCTACTACCCAGAACATTGAGGATTGCTCTTGGAAAGGGAGAGGGGAGGTCTAGGTTTTTGCTCATTTTTATTATGTTTTGTGTTCATTGAATTTACTTGTTCTATGTAAGCCTTTAGGGAAAACTCGAATTTATTCTTAATAGACGATTAAGGACAGGAAACTACAAGGACAAGAGCTAAAATGCGTATTTTGAGAATACAGTAACTCTGTTGAAAAAAATGAATCTTTCTGAAAAGAACATCCCAAATTGGTGAAACAAAAGGTGCAAGAAATGAACTCGAGCTTTCAACCAAAGCAAGTTGACTAAAGGCTTTGTTCTGCTAAGCACTAGGTAACTTTCAAAAAGTCATCAGAGACCTACCAGTGTGTGAAGTTTGGTGCCTGTCAAATGGAAAAGCCAACAACAGATTGAAGGAATGGAACAGATAAGTAATGGAAGAGAAGCATTCCTGTGAGAAGACATGCATATTAAAGTAGAAAAGGGAGCACGTATAATGTAATTGAGTGTTGTGGAAGTAGAGAGAAAAAAAAAAAAGGCACTAGAGAGGAAACCAGAAAGCAGCTATTCAAAAGAGCTACATAAAAAAAATTCAGCCCTGTACTGACTGTAGTAATATTTACTAAGTGCTCTCTGTGTTAACCAGGCAGTGTTACTTCTCCTGAGAATGCTTCTCTTACTGTCCCAAATGTTTTTCACACATTCCACTTCATCTCCTGGCACACCTGTGCCTGTGCGTGTCTGTTTTAAGAGCATGCTGGGGAATAACCTGAGTACTCTTTCACTTCAAATTTACTGGGACAGGAACTTTGTCCTACTGATCCTGAGGACTAATCTTCTGGATTCTTGTACAGAGGAAGTATTAAATTGAAACCTGCTGCCTCTCATTAAATTAGTCCAACTGCTTGTCTGAGTTCAGAGTGAAACCCACTAATTTATGGAATACTGTAATTCATGGCTCTTAAAGCACCTCTTCAGAAAGATTGTTTTTGGTGCCATCACAATGAGCTTTGTAACTTACGAGCTTTCCCTTTCTCCATCTCATTATTATGCTTTCATTCTTTCACACCCTTCACTGCTATCTAAACAAGACTGACTACATAATTTGCAGATTCCATACAAAATTAAAATGTAATCCTCCTGCTGAAATATTACTAAAAATGTAAAAAAGGCAACAGCAGAGAATTAGACCAAACTCAGGGCCCTTCTAAAGGCAAGGCCCTGTGTGATTGCACAACTCAGATGACTATGATGCCAGTACTGAAATCATCTTGGAGTTTTTATGTGTTTTGCTGTTGTGGTTATTGTTATTTTTGTTGTTGTTTCTCTTTCCAATTAGCTCCATGAATAGACGGCTAATTCCTGTCTTACTCCCAGTGCCCCAGAGGAAAAAAACCTTGGTAGATTGTAACCCCCTAAGAAGTATTCATTGAATAAAGAATGGTTTCAGACCAGAGTTGCACATTTTGAAACTTTTGACAGCAATTGTCTTATATGTAAATATCATATAATATGACATGGCTGTTCCAATCTCTGTCAGAAAACATACATAAGAATTGATGACGTTATTTTTTTTAAATTAAAAGCTAACACCATGTTGAATAGTTCTGATTATCATCCCTAAGATGATTCCATGGACTGAAAGTTCTAGAAAGACTCAATTACCACCATTCCCTTAAGGCAGGCCTTTCTTCAATGTATTTGAGATTCTGTAGCCAGCAATTTTAAGAATATCACCACTTATCCTAGTCAGTACCTATTTTGTTACGTAAAGACCTTAATTCTCCATCCCTGCCAATCTTGCTTCTTTCAAAACCATTAAATTAACTTTTATGAAGGAAGAGAAAGAACCAGACTGAAGGCAATGAGAGGTTAATTTAAGTTATTGTTTCTGTGACATGGTGCTACTCCACGAAGTATAATAACTTCATCAGATAGAATTCAGAACTTTCAGGAAAAAGAATTATGGCCTTTCAGGCACTCTAAATACCTTTTGAGATGTATGTGAGAAAAGATAATTGAAGAGTTTGGATTGTCCTTTGAGTGGATGTTTGAAGATAGTTTGAATCCAATCAAACATTGTTTTAAATAATAGGAGGTGAATTCTCAATTGAGCTATGCAGTACACATTTCTGAAAGAGGGAAAAAGAGTGTTGCAAAGGAAAATTCTTTTCCTAGAAATTCTGTCTTTCCTCTTTATAAACATGGAATTTGTTTTGTGAAATCCAAAATTATGTCAATAGTAGTGGTTGCAGTATTTCTTGTGAAGGGCAAACTCAATGAAATGTAATAAAACCTGTCACTTATTAAGAGACTGTCATGTGCCATACAATGTGTTTACTACTTTAAAAATGTAATCTAATAATTCATTTTTCATAATATTCTTCAAAGGCAGATTTTACCCTCTTTCACTTTACAAATAAGAAATCAGAGCTTAAATAAATTTGCTGCATAGACCAAGGTCATAATGCTAAAAAATGGCAACCAAGATTGTAAGAAAAGTTCAGTTGACAAATAGAGCATATGACCCTCATGGCTAACAGTTTATATTTGGATAATTTATAATTGTCTTTTTTTTCAGATAGTGATGAATAAGTCTTTAATAACTAAAATTCTGGCAACATGGTCCATTATAATCTGGTCTATTTTTATAATCTGGTCAATTTTATTTCTACAAATCATTTCTTTTTAATTAGTAACTTATTAAATAAGGAAACAATTTGAAATGCTTCAAGGTATTTCATAACTGTTTTCTCAGAGTTAACTTCTTCATTGCAAGTGAAGTGGTTATATGGAATTAAAAACTACATTAAGATAGAGTAGTTGAGGCAATTGATATAACAAGAAGGACTGCAATTCCCGCTGCTAAAGCTCTGTCCCTCGGCGGGTCTTTCTTCTTGTGAATTACCCTTAATGGTGTTTCTGCCTGTGTTCTAAGACACCATGTTCCAAAGTCTTGTGTTTCCAGAGATTTCTAACATACTATATTTTTATGTCAGAGACCATTGGTTTATGAGATTACATTATCTGAAACAAAATTATTCACCAAAAAATATATATACTCTTTGGGGGGATGGAACATAGAAACAGAGAATTCTGTGTGGACTTCTGGAAATAGAAAAATGTTGTCTAAGAGGGTGAAGATGGTGTGAATAAAGATAACTTTGGGGGGGTGGGTAAAGTTGGTATGGTAAGAAGGCTAAAGCCTTTCCTACAGTCACGGGGATGTGACAATGGCCTTCCCCAGAGATAAGGAAAGCAGTTGAGAGAAATGAGAAGAAAGATGAGTGAAGAAAGGAACAGACCAAAACACTAATTGTCAGGGACTGCATTTAGGCAAAACAAACAAAAAAAAAACAACAACAAAAATACCATGAAAGAGATAGAGAGGCATGTACAGAGACATCCCAGTGATGATTACAAACGGCCCACATGTAGGAGATGCCAGGTGGTATCATATGATACTTATCACACATACCCAATTTAGAAAAAAATAAACTCACTGAAGCGTAAAATAAGGCATGATTATTAATATACGTGGGTCTCTAAGAAATTCTGGTTAAAAAAAAAAACCTTACATCTACGTAATTTGGCGTATAAATTGAACTTTGTATCATCTCTCCTCCTCACTAGTCTTTACTTGTTGGAACTCATAGAGCTGAGTGAACCTTTGAGCTGTCCTCAGAAGATTCAGTCTCATTTTTGTGGCTCTGGGATAATTCATTGAGTTCCCTGCCCTCGGTTTCTTCACCTGTGAAATGGCTGTGTATCCTTAAATGAATGCGTATGTCCCCTTTTCTGCTGCCCATCGGCTCATTATAATTTTGATATTTTATTTCTTTACAGTCTTTTCAAAAGCAGGTGTTTAATACCCTGGGGGTCACTTTCCATGAGTGTTGAGATTCTTTGTATTGCTGTGAATTCTTTGGTTAGAGTAAAAACATGTCTAGTGCTCAGGCGCTCTCACTGTTTGTCTCCAAGGGCCACGGAAGTTACCTGTTTTAGGCCTTTTGTCTGATGTCAGATGGCAAAAATTCCCTTTCAGCTTTGCAACATGTGACAATTTAGCTCACATTTTGGAAATGTTAAACAAAGGCTATTTCTACTTCCAGTTTAATGATTTCAATGATGTCCATACAGTAAGTGGCACTGAATTTTATCCTACACTAGTTTAAAGAAATAGAAAAATTTGGCTGTTTTGTGTAGACAGTTCTGGATTTTGATAATGATATTCGCAGGCATCATTTGTGCACGCACCCATAGAATTGTTAAGAAAGTAGCATAGTTTTCCAGTTTAGGATTTATTTAATATTTAGTTCGTAATGTTCAAAAGCACAGTTCTGAGACAAAAGTCTTTGTTCTCACCCTTGCATAGTTATCACAAAAAGGACATGCAATGCCATGGTTCCTCGGGGAGTTTATTGTGTATCCTAACGTATTACTGGATTTGAAAAGGGACACGAAGTATGTCCCAGTCTGGGGTTTAATATTTAATTTGTTTCATGTCTGTTTTGATGGAAACTCAGCTTATAGTTAATTTGTTTTTCAGGTTAATGGCATATTTGTTTTTAGAGTCACAAGCACACACACGTACAAACACATACACAAAAAGAGGTTTTGCAGCTGTGGTGGAATAAAGAATAAACATACATTTGGCCTACTTTTCCTTTGATGAAGGCATGCACGCACCCACTTATTCTAAGCCCCAATTTAGGTCACTGAACATCGCTCAGTCAGTTTATCCAACACAGCAGCTTCTGCTTGCAACCACTGCGAATGCAGAACTCTGCTGACTGCTTCCTGGGCGTAGAAACCGCGTGTGTGTTTGCGAGCAAGCACGTTGGGAATCCATGAAGGGTAGTAATAATAGCTTTAATATGCTGTAGTGAATGTGGATTTCAAGCCTGGAGTGAATGTGTGTGTATACATATTATAAAACTAAAATACAAGTTCAGTTAACCAGAATCACAATGTTAGGGTGTCTTCCCAAAGTACCAGTGCCCTCAGCTCCCTGGCTGAAAGTCTCCCTTCTGACACCCGCAAATGCCTTCCCTCCTCACCTTAGTAAATCGAGGAATTTCTTAGTTTCTGTCTGGGTTTTGCCCTTTCCTTATAATAAAGATTGCATGGGTTGTATTTCTTCCCAGTGTACACATTTGTGTATTTAAAAGGTTGTCTGTGAGGAACAAAGGACACAGGCAGGATCTAACTTAAACTAGGCATAGGAAACAAAAATATGAAACATGACTGGCAATAATGCAAATCATCTTTCTTTTGATATATGTCTAAAAGTATTTTATCCTCGTTGGAGATTTCCATTGATTTTTGAGGTCAAATCATAGAACTAACTTTCTTTTAATATAATTTTTGTCTGTGATTTGTAGCAAAGCTGTGTACTGCGTTTCAAGCACCTTTTACTGAAATACAATATGGACTGGATGCATATAGCAGTGTATTGATTTAGGCCGGTAACCTCTGGTCAAGAAGCCCACTTCATTTCTCTAAACAACTGATTCTGCCTTTAAAGAAACCTAGCATTTATTGAATTTGTATAAGTCCCTTCAGTGAAGCCAGCCATAATATTCACTGTGCTATATTGACTTACAAATATACTTCAAAACAGATTTTTTAAAACTAGGTTCGTATTTTCCTCCTACAGTTTGCGAAAGATGGTAGCAAATCAGACCTACATGTTACATTTCAATCATTCACATATTTTTAAATAAAATGTTTGGAACCAGTATTAGAGAGAAGTATTTCCTCTTTTTCTTTTTTAACTGTATCAGCTAGACTGAAAAAAATTTAAAATCTTAGGAATTATTTTATTTGAAATATATGTTTATAAAATCTTTTGAGATCTAGTCATCCAGTAAATTTGAAAATCAGCTGTTCCTCTGGTACTCTGCTAGGATTTGAAAGAAATCAGCCCTGGGTGTTCCTATTATTTGGGGTGACATAAACTTTTCTGCTTGCTGTAGCTGCAGTTCTCTCTTATTATGTCTTCCTCTACTCTTGTGGCTTGAAATTTTTATACTGTGAAGTCAATTATAGTGAAGATTTTTTTCTTCTTCTCGTGCAAGTTTCTTGTGCTCTGAGTCATAGCAGTCCCCACTGGGATCTTTTTAAAATCTGCTTCTACTTACTCCACAGTGTTACTGATCCTGAATTAATGTAATGTGATTTTTCTGGCTTTTTAAAAAGTTATATTTAACTAATATTGTTGCATTTTTGAAATGGTAGGGGATTTCCTTAGCAGGACCATACTGTATTCCTAAGAGTAGGCCAAGGAAAAAATGTAAAATTTGGAAAAGCTCACGAATTTCAAATACTAGTGAAACATTTAAATACATTAGAAAATTACCTAAATTTTAGTGAAATAAATCAATGATAACAATATCCAAAAGTGCTATTGGATATTGTTGAAGATATTATGTATGTGGTAGAAGTGATAGGTGCAGAAAATGTTATAGGTAGACTAATTTATAAAAATACTGAGAATAATATACTTGAGATAAGCTCAGTGCATATATGTCTTTGTATCAAAATCAGAAAGCAAAATTATGAATAATGCTTCTTTATCAAATAGGAATAATCTGGAAGGGAGTAAAAACAACTTTCAGAGAAATCGTAGCAATTATAGCTGAGTTTTGGTCAAAGTACAATCTCTTTTTTTCTTGATAAACATTGATTTAAAAGGCCTTTGTACATTTTGTAACATATTGAGGCGTATCCAAAAAAGTCTTTCTAGCAAGTTAGACAAAATACTAAAATTGAAAAATTTTCTAGTGTTTGACAAGAAATATGTAAAAATAGAGTGACAAGGGAATGAAAGTATAAAATTACTGGGAATTCATTTTGCAGCAGACGGTGTGAATGATAGTCTGTGTTCACTATTTTCTTTTATCTTTACCATCATTCCTTTTTAAAGTGGAAGAAAATAGCCTAAAGTAAAAAACTGGTGGAAATACCACACTTTCTTTATCTAAATAGATAAACTCCCCAAAAGGAAAGTAATCATTACTCACCGCAACCGTGTACTAATAAATAATTAAAATTTAAAAAACCTGCGAAACCTAGTAGACATTAGTTCTGATTTTCAAACTGAATTCTGCCTAAAACGCCAACTCTCTGCTCGTTCCTTAATGTAATGCCTCTTATTATAATACTGAGTTTTTTAAAGCATTGTATCACATTTACTAAGATAAGTGAAAGCTGATGAAAATTGTTCTTTTGTTTTCTTAATTGTAATGAATCATCACATTGAGAGTGATGTTAAGTTTCCATTTTTTATTATGATGTTCTAGGACTCTGAACAAAGAAGTAGTGCAGGTATGAATATCAGCACGAACACATTTGTAAACCCAGCACACACATTTGGAAAGCATAGATGAGGTACAGGAGTTTGGAAAAATTGTTCATCATACTTGTGATTTTCTTACATGTTTCTTCAAAAATGGTGTTTTATTTCTTTTAGGCTTTGCTGGTTCCATTAAATCCAGTCCCCCGCTGATCCAAAATTTTGAGAACGAGATACCTAATTTGTACATATAATCATTTCCTTTGCAGTCAGAATTTAAATCGAAACAATAACCAACATTTGAGAAGGATCAGGAATGATTCGACCACTACAATGATTCCATAATTGCCTGTATTTTTCTTCTATCCATTACCAAAGTTATTCTCGTGCTTTCTATACATGAATTCAGGAATTCTACATTTTAAAATTAACTGCTTTATCCCCAACTCGAGGTAACTCATCTTGCATGTAGTTTGCCATTCCAGGCTTGTGATAACATCAAGAAGAATTAAAATCTACTTCTATTACATGTTTTTGGACGTATACTTTATACATTTTTGTTAAATTTAACCCAAATTTTGCAAGATAAAAATTATAGGGAGGAGGATCTAAGGAAGTAAGAGTTTATATCAGATATGTTTTCAAGATCACTCTTCCTCAAAATAATCTCTAAAACCTTGTTCATTAAAGGGCTGAGGATGTAGTTCAGTGGCAGAACGCTGGCCTAGCACATGTGAGGTCCAATCCCCAGACCACCATCAAAAAATAAAACCTCAAGTATTCTTGCTTCATGCTCTCAGAGACTTGGTTTCATCACCTTACTTCTAAGAGTGGGATTGAAAATTTAAAGAGTATATCAAATTCTTACCCTTATCCTAGCACTTTGGAATTGTGACAAAAGATAAAAACTGACATCCATTGGAAAAATAAGTGAATGTTTTAAGAGAAACCCTGATCTTTGTTAAAAAAAAAAAAGTAGAAGCAAAAATGGTACAAACGATGGCATATTCTGTCCTTATTATTCCTTAAGGCTAATAGTTTAACCACATAGCTCTCTCTCCTCCCATTTCTTATCTCTATTAATTCAGTTTATTAACTTTATTGTACAAAACCAAATAGCACCATTTATTCAAGTTTAAATACCTAAGTCTTCTAATTGGTGGTGAAATATTAAAAAAAACACAAACAGATTTTGGGTTTCCCTAACCCCAAATTAAAGCTTCATCTACTTCATATAAACAATAATTGGTCCATTTCTTCTTTTTAACAGTAATTTTCAGAGATTATTTTAATATGTCTCAAAAATACCCATCTCCTTAAGAATATAAATGTTTTTTTAATCTTATTTTTCTATTTCATTTTCTCAATATATTTTGTTCCTAGAAAGAGACTACAAAGATAAATTTCACATTAGCCCTCCATATTCCAAACTGAGATCATCCAAAGAATACAATTTAATAGATAAGGAAAATAGTTAAAAAATTCAATGGAAAATTTGCTAATTTTTTTAGGTCAAAGACATTAAATATTCAAATATTATACAAAGCTGTAGTGTTTAAAATGTGTTCACAAATTGCAAATTATCTCCCACAGAGAAAAGCCAAAGGACAAACATCAATATGATTTCCAAAGGCTTTCAGAGTTGGAAAAAAATATATAGATTTAGACAATAATGAAAACGAGGGAAGTATTTTGTGTCAAACTATCTCCCCAGAGGTAAAAATCTTAAAATTTCAATTTTTGTACCAATCACAGTAATATCTTCTATATAGTATGTTTTATTTATTGCTTTATTTTCTCCTACAAAGACTAGTCTAACACTGCACAAACTCAAACTACAACTTTGCTGAAACACAGATCCTGAATTAACAATTTTGTTAATTGAAACTGAAGGAGCTTTTACCCAAGCTACTGTTATGGAGCATGTCCTGGAGCAGAACATAGCCTGTGATTTTGTTTTGAGTGGTATTATCTACATATTCCTATTTGGTCAAGAATCAAAGGGATCTGATCATTTACTTTCGTCTTGCCATTCCACTGGTGCTGAAGTGCATTGCTGCTTTACCTAGCACGTCTATGTTGACTGGTGACCTGCTGCCTTCCAAGAAGCCACTTCGGGTTTCCTCATTCAGTTCTAACTTGACAGGATCACAGCAAGTAAACAGAATAATGTTAAGCTGGAACTACACTGTGCATTTGTTATATATGCTTTTCCTGAAGGGCACGATTCAGGGAAAATAAATGTGGCAACATCATTTTTTTTCTTATTAAAGTAGCATGTAGATTTTAGATATTGAAGGGAACTGGGAGGGAAAGAAGGCAAATGCTTACTGTCTGAAATAATAAATCACTGGCTGAAATTGGCAAACATTGACAAGATGTTATCATGAATCTAGAAATGACAGAGAAAGAAACATGACCTTATGGAGTGCAAATATTAGCCAGTCAATTTTCTTTGTTAGGAACCCAGCAGGAAGTGCAGCGAAAGTTGGACACTGATAAAAATTAAATGAAATGTTCCCATTTTACAAAGCTCCATGTAACTGAATTGCAGTTTGTTTTCATTTCTGAATCTTAATATTGATCTCCTGGGACTATCCAAGACCTCCAGTCTTGCTACTGATACCCTCTAGTTCTACCAACCAAAAATATACCTTCATGATAACAATCCCCAGTGTTTCTCTTAACTATTCTGCTGAACTACGGATTCTACATCCAACTTCTTTCTTGAAATTTGTATTCGCATAACTAAGAAACATCTCAACCTACTATGTCTAAAATTGAACCAACATAGCTGACACACAAGGTGAACTTGTATCTCTCTGTTCCCAGCCTTCGCCATCTGTTACTAAAATCCTAAACCTGCAATTGTCATTTATTCCTTAATTTCAGTCACTACTCATATCAAGTCAATTTATTAACAATTCCTATCAATCTACCTCCAATATATAGTGTTCCAGATCTTTTTTTTCCCAGGTACTAAGGATCAAACCCTCGGGGCTGCTCCACCACTGAGCTCCATCCTCAACCAATTGTATTTCTTTATTTACTTTCTTATTTTTTATTTTGTGACACTGTCTCACTAAATTTCCCAGGTAGGACTCAGACTTCTGACATTCTTGCCTTAGCCTTCCTCAGCTCTTGGCTTACAGCATCACCTCACCTGGCTATATTCCAGATATACCCAGTTTTCTCCGTAGACAACTCATAGACACTTTCTCTGGCTCTTGCCATGAAATCTTCCAGACTAACTTCCTGTTTTGTTTTGTTTTTTTCTTCCTATCTTGGTTTTCCGTTTCATATAAAGTAGCCATTAGGCACATATGAGCCATAATCACATAATGTATCTGTTGCTTAAAAACTCACAAAAGACTCACCATTTCCCATAGACTGTACTCCAAAGTTTTTGGCAGTGGCCTACCACGCAATCTGTAATCTGGCCCCGGTCTTCTTCTCTACCTTTACCTTTTACTGCTTCTTTCCTACTCACTAGACTCTGGTCACATTGACTTTCTTTCTGTGGCTTGAATATAACAATTCACACAGGCCTTATTTGCCCACTATTTTCTCTATATTTCTGTTCCCATCCTCTGACATTGTATGTCTGGCTCCTGCGTTATTCAGGGCTTAACGTCCAATCTAAATTATTCCTCTTCTGGGCCACATCACCTGTTTCATTTTCTTCACTTAACTTATTGACTAAAATTATTTCATTCCCTTGTTTAGTTGCTTAGGCTCTTTCTCACCTTGCCTCTCCACACCACAGAACGTAAGAGACGTGCATATGGCTACCATTGAATCCCTAGTGCTAAGAATAGCAGACAAGACATAATAGCTGGTAAAATACTTCTTTAATAAGTTATAAAAATACATGTTCAATGAATGATTAAAGAAAAACTAATTAACAAACTTCTCCTTACTCATTTTAATCCGTGATTTTATTTGCTTGATATTGTACTGTTGTTGAGTCATTGGATATGTCACAAGGTTAGGATATTTTTTTTACAAAGTAAAGGAGCAAGGAGCAATATGGCGGAGTTTTCTTACAGAAGTGCTTGGAGTTTCTCAAAATCTAAGGGGAAGAGTAGAATAAAAAGAGAAGACAAAAAGTAAAAATCAAAAGCCTTTAAATTCTGGAGACAAGAGACATACTAGATGCTACTGAAAATCTAGGCTTCTTGTTGTTTGGGACTGTGGAGAGAGGTGTAATCCTTGGATTTGAGACTTTGAATTTTAAAACCAGCACAAGTCAGTTACACCAGTTAAAATGGAGGACTTCTTCCCCAAGGTTTTTTTTTTTTTATTTTAATGTATTTCCTTACTTTTCCAAGCAGGAGAAGCCCTTAGGAAATTATGAATTAACTTTTTTGTTTTGAAAACTTAGTGCAGAGGAAGATTTTTGAGACAGATCTGTTGCACGGGAGGGTGGTAGAAGAACAAGTACAGACTACTGGTGGTGAGAGGAGAGGGTGACTCGGGAAGGGCAATGTGATCCTGGGAAGAAGAGGAGAGTATGGGAATCTCTAACACTTGTGTTCAGTAACATTTATTGTGGTTATTGATATTCTAAAATATATTAAATATTTTGCTGCATGTTCTATTTGTTACTATGCATAATACTTCATTTATGTAGGTTTTTTTTTTTTTACTCAACAATTTAGTTTTGTCAGTTTCATCATTATTATTACATGATTGCAATACATAATGTTTACATTCTTGGCAGGGAATTGACACATATACATAAGACATCTTACTTCATTTTTATTCCTCCCCCCATTCTTGATCCCCTTTGTACTATACCTTCCCTTTCCTACTTTTTGTGTTTACCTCTCAATTATAATGCTCATGCTTCATTTAACAAAATATAAAGCTAATAAATATCTTTATCATTCTCCCAAATAATATATGTTTTTAAACATTTAATTACAACTCCTCTACTCACATTTGGCATTTTATAGATATTCATTATTTTCAGTTTCTTTGATAAATGTACTTTTTTTTGGTCAGTATTTTTGGATTTATCTATGTATTTTGAATCCATATTCATCACTTTTTCCTAGATCTCTTTTTCTTTCTGAGTTCAATTTACTTTTTTCTAAAATATATCCTTCAATTTCCCTTAGTAAAAGTAGGGGTGAAACTGTTTCATTTAATATCTTTGTAAATTACTGTTTAGATGAGTAAAGACTACTGAAATAGCAGTTATTTTTGCATAGCACATTTGTGACGTGTGTCTTGTGTCTTCTTCTTTTTTTTTTTTTTTTTTTTGGTGCTGAGGATCGAACTCAGGACCTTGTGCTTGGCAGGCAAGCACCCTAATCACTGAGCTAAATCCCCAGCCTGTGTCTTAAAGCTTCTATTACTCTTGTTAGAAAGTTTTCTGTCCACCCATTTTGTTCCTCTTTATTGTATTTGTCTCCTAAATGTATTTAATTTCACATTTATGTTCTTGTACGTGAGCAAGATTTTATTGTATTTATCTTATTTGAGGTATATTTAGCTTTCTGGAGGGAGGGAGACTATCAGGGAAGGAGGGAGAGACAAGAAGAGAGGAAAATATATATATATTTTTTCACAATTCATAGACCAGTATATATACCAGTATGTGAAATCACATGTTGTGAACCTCATTCATATATCTCTCTGTTAAGATTTTCCCAATTCTTTTTCTTTCTCCTATTGAACTATCTCACCCTATTTTTCACCCTTTCACTCTTTAAATTCTCTCTCATGTTTTATTCTCCCTCTCTGGGCAACATTAGGGCTATTTTCTTTAGCTCTGTCTTCCCATTAGTTGTTTTTGTTTGTTTGTTTTTTTGGTATTTATTGTGTCTGTTTAGTCTCTTAATTGCAATTATTATCTTCTTATTTCTAAATATTATAATCAGTACTCATTGAAAACTATTTTGTTATTTTCATGGTGTTTTATTTCTTCATACAGCTTCTCTGACATCTTTTATTTTTTAATAACTTTAAATGTACTTGTTTCATAGTCTATGCTTGGTAGTTTCATTATTGAAATGCTTGCTAGTTCTCATCTCATCTTGCTCTTTCCCTTCCCGAGAAAAAAGAGTCCATCTTCCTGACTTGCCCGCAGATTTCCTCCTATGTTTTTTAGTGATGGATTTGAGCTCCTGCCCACAGGGGCTTTCTGTATTTCATCCTCATACACCGCCCTCAGCACCTTTTCTTAGTCCTCTCTTCGAATTTCTCTCTCCTTGAGGGAATGTAAGTTCCAGTCTAAGACCTTTTTGAGAGATTTTCAGAAGAGACTTTGCAATCTCTTGTCCCTGCAATCTCTTTTTTTGTAAAATGGCCAAAAGTGTTAGAAACCAAAATGTCCCAACTGTGTATCATTCATTTCCACTTTTAATTTTCTTCAGTTTTGGGTGGTAGAGATTTCTGGACTATATTTTTTTCAATTTTGCTTTAAGAAGAACATTTGTAATATTTTATATAGTTTTTTTTTTCTTTCAGTGAGATTATTTGCTGTTGGTTTAAAATACCTGGTACATCTTTTTGATACAACTGGGCCAATTTTAAGTTGTATTTTGACTCTAATCTCTTTATGAAGATAAAGAGCTCACAAGTAAGTGTGGTTGAAGTAAGAAGTATTTACTTCTCAGGACAAAAATGAAATAAGGCTGATGGTTGATGCCGGCCTTCTTGTTTTATAAAGAAAGGTTGTTATGTGCCTTTGGTTCTGGGGTATGTGGTGGATGTGTACTGAGGATCTGGCACCATTCCCTGCAAGCTCAGCTCCTTTTCCTCCTGCCACTCATGTTCCACCTCTTTGGTCTAAGCTGTGACTCACTCGTGACTCATATAAGAAATAAGGACTGGAGCTTTGATACAAGGAAATGCCAAAGGAAAGAGAAGTCTGATGCGACTAGAAAAGACAGGGATTCCTCTAGCCACCTGTGCACATAGCTTTATATGTTCATGTGTATGTGACAGAGGTGTGTGTGCGTGTGTTTGTGTGATATATATATCACACAATGATAGATATATCTCCCTGTAAAAAGGGATTGTGAAAAATAACCTGTTATCTATTTGGATTGTGAAATGGTGGAGATGAAATATTTTCATCTGAAATAACAAAATGGGATCAGACAGGGTATCTCATTTGCTTGCTCATTTTGCTTTTATGAATATGTTTCCTAACTGTAACATGTTTGAAGACAATTGAAAGTTTTTGTTGTTTTTATAATTGCCATACCAAAATACATCTTTGTTGTTTCAGACAATGGTGCCTGTCCATTAACTGAATAACTGTGGTAAGATTTTCTACTCTTCTTAAATCTACATGGAATGCTTTTCTTTTTCAATTCAAAAGGATTTATTTTCCGTACTTTAAAATTGGCCGTTTGTTTAATTAGTTTTCTGCAAGCAATCTATTAGTATTCTAGAATGTTTTGTGTCTGCTTGTTTTTCCAATTAAAACCAAAATTTTAGTTTTCAACCAGATTTTACCAACAGATATTTTTATTTTCACAGATGCTTCACTTAATCAAACTTTAACAATTTTTCAGTTAGAAAACTAGTACCTTGATAGTGCATACATTGTTAGCAAAACAGCCAAAACTTGTCAACACAAATGATTATTTTTTGTTTCTCTATTAATTTTGCAAGAGAGGAAAAAGACTTTAAAGACCATAATTTACATAATTTCTTCAAATTACTATGGTTACTCAAATGAAAACTAAGTCAAATGGATTTAGTTCTTAGCAGTCTAACCCTTCTCTACAGAAGTTGCTGCGATTTTGTGTTACGTTGGAGGAATAAACCCAATATATCCGTGTGTTTTTACAGAACTAAAAATTAGTATTTTTGTGGATACTTTTCTTATTACCAGGCTTATCCAAAGAATACTTTACATCAGATCGTCACCCGTCTCCTTTCACTGGGTCATGGAACAGTCCTAACCAAATATGTGCTATTATCATTCCTGTGCTTGAAAGTACTTGATTTTTGCCCTGAAAACGTAGTGAAGTGTTTCTGGGTTTGCACCATATTCTCATTTACATTATGAGTGCTAGCTAATCTGATTGTTCACTTGACTCACATCTCAAAGTGATTAATGAGAAAACAGGATAGTTACTAGAGTAGTCAAGTGGAACAGTAACCATAAATAGTGGAGTCAAAAGGCCTGCTCCACTAGGATGAGGAAATCTGAAGGATTTTCTAAATTCTCGAGTCATGCAGAAGCCTGAAGAATACTATGGAAATTAAAGTTTCAAAATCAATCTCTTTTCCTGCTAAAACTCTTTTTACATGAGAGTTTCTTAAACCAGATTGTAATCAGAATCATGCGTGTTGCTGAAAAAAATTCTAACACCTGGGTAACACCCAGAACTATTAATTCAGAGTCTCTCAAGATGAAAGCTGACACCCAGATTTTGATATTTTACATTCCTGGTGATTCTGTTAGGAAATGGCATTGAGAATCTGTGCCTTACATTAGTTCCTGGAATTCTGCACTTTTAACAGTCTGCCATGTGATGTTGGCATTGCTACCCTGTGAACCACACTTTGAATAACAAGGGCCTCTGGTCCTCCTAAATTTCTCCTCATGTTCCTGGAAGGTCAGAGTCTCCCTAGAGTTGAGGGATGGAGGTAAAAGACTGAAAGAAATGAGGAAACTTCCAAATGGCACATGGTTAGTCCTTGGATAGAATTAACTATCCACATGATTGTATTCACTGGTCAATGCAAGAATCCCTGTACTAGAATATCTAATTATTTTTTTGTTTTGTTTTTAATTTTATTTTAATGGTATATTTTAGATGTACATAGTGATAACATTCGTCATAGGGGATTTGTACTTGTAACGTGATATATCTTGTCGAATCTAATTAATTTATATTGCACGTGAACTTGCATTATTAATATTCATTTGATTGCAATGCATACCAAAACTGATTGTGCAAACACAGTTTCTTTGGTGCAACTGTCACAAATACAGAAGATAGAGAGTGAAGGTAGCGTGAAGAGGGATCTGAATTAAATAATCATAATGGCTTATTGTAATCATGAATGGAACTTGGAAGTCGTCGTTTTAGATCACAAACCACCATCCTTCCTGGCCTTCTTTCAATATGCATATGTATTACCCTTTCGTAAGTTGGTTATATATAAAATTCTATGAATCAACAGAGCTTGATATGACAATAATGAAATAATAATAATAATAATAACAACTAAGAAGTACATGTTGCCAGGCACTGTTCTGAGAGTCCCATGTACACTAGAACATTTCTAGATAGCATGTGCTATTATGTTCCTTTTTATTTATATATGAGGAAACTGGGGCACAGAACTATTAAATTGTTGGAGTTCACATAGCCAGTAAATGACAGAACCGAGATTTATACTCAGGCATTCTGGCTCTATATTTCATGCTCGACTAACCTACCAATCAGCTGTCATCTGATCCATGTAGTCATCCAACATTTCTGGTGCAAACTCTATCCATGTGTCACTTTTAAGGTACTAGTAATTGAACATTAAGGAGAGTAAACTGATTCTCATGAAAGGTAAAGACTTTTGGTTATAGAACAGACAAAATTCTTTAAAGACCTGAGCATTCTTTGAAAGAAGACAGAGCTTCAAATATAACCATTTCTTTTGCTTTCTGGGTAATCTTAGCAAATCTGTAGTAATCTAATGAAATGATGTGCAGGAATATACAAATGACTTACTTTTATGACTATATCATCGCTAACTGGAACAGAAGTATTGCACATATGTACGCATAAGAAATGTCATAGTAAAAATAATTGACTTTCCTTGTGGTAGTAGAAACTGCGGGTTTAGGAGCACACTCACTGTGAGAAAGGTGTTGGTAGCAATGTTGGTGTTAGCACTGACATTTGTTCTAGTGAAGGTGGCACCTATCAAAACGGTAATGATGGTGAGATGATGAAATTCATGGTAACTACTGTCATTCAGTAGTATTTACTGTGGCTTAGGCATTTTGCTAAATTTTTCATATTTATTGTTTTATTTAATTCATTGTACAACTCTGTGTAATATGATTACACCCATATTGTAGAATATGAATAAGAAAATTTAACGTGTCCCCACTGGCTTGAACCATTGGGAGTACATGCATGACTGTCCCATCAGACAGCTTGTACCACCCGATGGGACAGTTAACCAGGTGCCACTCGTGGTTTAGAGCCACCTAGCAGCAAGGCATATGAGTTACAGCCTCATCATGAGTGTGTTAAATACCTTTCTTAGGCCACATGACTAAATAAGTATGGTGCCTGAATTAGGACAAGTCGTATCAACTATTGCTGTTTAATAAACCATCCCAAATCTCAGTTTCACGAATAAACATTTGTTATCCATCAAGATTGGGCTGACTGGGTAGCTATTCTGCTCTGTAAGGGGTTGTTGGGTCACTCACATGACCACGTCTGACTAGGAGCATCACTGAGGTTACGGTCTCCTCTCTGGCCTCTCTTTCTACATAGTGAGTCATCCTTCAGGGGCTTTCCATGCGGTGTTTTCCCTGGCAGAATAGTCTGGGTGTTCACATAGCATGCAGTTTAGTTCCAAAGGAGTATTCTAAAGGACAAGTCCTTGTAAGTACCTCTTCTCGTATCGTGCTTACTAAAGTCACACTGGTCAAAATAAGTTATACAGTAGCGGATGTGGTGGTACACTCCTGTAATCCCAGCACTCAAGAGGCTGAGGCAGGAGAATTGTTATAAATTTGACACCAGCCTGGGCTACATAGTGGATTCAAGACCAGCCTGAACTAGATAATGAGACCCTGCCTCAAAAACAAAAACAAAAACAGTAAAAGAGTTATATGATAACTAAGCCTAGAGTCCAGGTAGGAAGACCCTACACAAGGGCAAGAATACCTGGGGGAGGGGAGGTTCAGTCTACTATGTCAGATATGACGGGCTGGCTCTGGTCATTATATAGTGTATATCAGCCCTCTGTATCTGCAGGGTGAACATTCAAAGCTTTAGCCAAAAGTGTATCCAAAATATTTAAGGAAAAACAAACCACATTTGTACTGACCAGGTGCAGGTAGGATATATAGAAATACTGTGCTGTTTCATATAAGGGAATTAAGCATCTGTGGATTTTAGTGTCCACAGAGGGTCCTGGACCCAGTCAGTCCCTCTGAAGTACCACTGGACAAGAACATTTTCATTTCTATAGTGTACGCTCTTCCTGAGGTTGTTAAAAGTGGATGCTGCAGTTTAGCCTGGCGGTATCCAACTGTAGTCCCAGCACTCTCGGAAGGGTGAGAAAAGAGGGTTGCAAGTTCAAACCCAGCTAGGGCAGGCACTTTAGTTACCTGGCAATGCCTGGTCTCAAAACTGTAATGATGATGGTAGTCATAATAATAATAATAATAATAATAATAATAATAATAATAATAATAATAATAATAGAGATAGAATACTGATTAAAAAATAAAACGAAGCAAATTACAGAGTATTGCTGGCGAGACTATAGACAGAGCTGACAGGTTTATGCCCATAACCCTGAGTCATCTAAGTACCCAGGATATTTTTGCTACAGAAATTCAATATTTAAGTAGATGGGAAGATTCAAAGTTTAAGAATTTAGAAGCTTTGGAGGGCTATCTCTGTAGTCTGATTACAAATCTGCCTCAAGTTAGGGCAGTGTTGGCAAAGTCATGAACATTTAGACAATTCATTTCTTCCATTTGTTCTCTAATGTAAAATCACATTCTTAAAAGTACATGCCTGCCTGCAGATGGATGATGGAAGGCACAGCAATGATTTTATGTCCACTTATATTAACAAGTTGTATCTCAGTGTGATACTCAAGGCCTCCCCGCAAAGCATGCAGAAAGAATCTTGGTCTGAAAGATTCAGGGGCAAAAGACTCCTGCTGTTGCCAATGATCTATCTATAATGCAGAGCAGTCTGTATTGTGAGGTTGTGAATAACTTTGGATTGTAAACAGGCTGCGTCCCAGTGAACCTGTCAGAACGATTTAACTAGAAAACATCCATCCCACTTACCCAGAGCTTTATCACCATGGCCATCAATTTACCCAGCTTGTTGTCCCACGCTGCCCTCACAGAGGGCCAGGGAGATTCTCGATGGTCCAGAGAGGCCCTAATGAAATGAAGAGTTTTGCCTCACTGCTTTTCAGCCTATTTTTTTCAGGAACTCTCAGAGAACATCTGTCTTTAGGACTATAAATTTGGTACTTTTTACTGCTCTAAATTTTCTCTATTGCTTAAGAGTAGTAGGGATCAACAGCCTACTTCCATCATTTAGGGACTAACAATGTGGAAAATTGAGTGAACTCAATGTGATTGCCACTCAAGGGTTCTCCCTGTGAACCAAAGTCGTCTGTAAATTTTGAAATAAATTCCAAATAAAAAGGCAGAAAGCAACAGAATTGTATGTGAAAAAAGTAAAAATGTACTTTTGCTTTCTTAGTAAAAAGTGGAAACATAGTAACATTTCCCTCTGTTCTAAGTAGAAGCAGGATCCATTTTCTATGGTCTTTCGGGGAATTTTGATTTACTAGTTATGAAAAACTAAATCCGTCTTACTATAAATGGAAGAGAACTGATGCCCTAATATGTCAAATGGGGATTTCTAAGTTGTACCAACAGAATAATTGGGTACATGTACAAATGCAGAACCACATTTACAGAATTCAAATTTTGTGTATGCAAGACAGATAATTGTGCAATCAAATAGGTATCTGTGATTAAAATCATTGTATATGTAAATTTTTCATTTGCTGGCATAGTCATATTTTGACATGTACGTATATAATTAGAAATTTCTAATTTAAGGCAGTCTCATGGCAGAAATAGTCTTACCTAGAAGATCACACATTTTACCGATTAGCCAGATGTTAGAGTTCTCATTTTTTTTTCTTTTCAATAATCATATTACTGTCATCAAAATGGTGACATTTCTCCATGTTTGTCAATATAGTTTTAAGATCAGAATGGATTTTAGTCTCTTATTTTGAAATTTGACTATAAAATTTCCCCTTTGCTAAATACTGATGATGTGTAACAATCTTCAATTTGGTGGCTAATTCCAAATGACAAATCAGAAAATTGATGGCATATAAGGAATACTTCTAATTATAAACTCCCTGGCTAGGTCCCATTTTTGTTAACATTTTCACATTTGTGAAGGTGAAATGGGTTTAAAAATCAACTTGTTTATTCTTAGGGCAGCCCTTCACATTATGGTGTATCTTACAGTAAAGAACATATTATTATGAAGATATCTTGATGAATAGACTGTTGCAATCAGCACACATAAAGAAGTTTCAAAGAGTTTATCAACGAAAGTTATCTGTCATTTTACATGAGGCAAGCAAAAGGAGAGGAAACCGAAAGTTATTGCAATTGAAGATAAATTATTAGAAAATGTGATCAAGCATTTATTTTAGCAGCACAATGAAAAATAATAGCAACACAATGAATGCAACAGCTACCTATATAAATATATGTCATCTTTATTTTACATGTTTAACGTATGTTACCTAATGTAATCTTCACAGCAACCTTAAAATGAAGGTAGTATTATCCATGGTATATATAAGACTACTAAGGCACAAAAATTTGAGTTATTTGCCCAAAGTGTTACAGAGAAACTTGAAGACTCATTATGGACTGAAAATACAAATATAAATAAAAAAATATAAATCTAATATAAACATAAAATATAAATATATAAATACAGATGAACGTAAATGTGTGTGTGTGTGTGTAACACCGTGCTTTATTGGTCAATATTTACTCTTGCTAATGATTCTGATTAACATTTCCACTTTGAAGTTATTTCCAAAATAGCAGCAATATTATCACATCCTTTTGTATGCATTATCTCGGAAAGTCTGCTTTTAATGTATTCTTCCTGAATATCTGAAGAATTATCTTGGAGAAAATAAAACAACCATAGTAAGCTACATACTTTCTTTGGGCTAATAACTACAAGAATAACGATTTTTAATTTATAACCTATGGGAGTTTTTAGCCAAGTGTATTTAAGGCTTTACTGTGTAAAAGAAGTTTTTGAATTATGTTTTTTCATAACCTGTAAAAGAACTAGTCCATGATTGAATGAACCTTCAGAATCATTTACCACTGCTTTGTCTTTAGTACCGATTGGTACTTAAAACTAAGGTCATGTCTATTTTTCCAGTGTAATTATTAACATATTTTATAGAGAGATGTATTACTAATAGGAGCATCTGCTTTCATTCCAAAAGTGTCCAGCACAGACAATAAATTTTATGACCACCAGTTTTAAGCAGTTACATGATATTGGCATGAAGTATGAAAATCCAAAATAGTGGGGTGATATTTGGCCAAAAATTTTACATACACTGAAACTACCTTGAAAAATCATTAAAAGCATTTTGCTTTAAAAAGAAGAAAGACTGTACCATAACGTAAGGAAAGATTAAACATCTTCCATAACTTTGTTTTAATTCAAAAGGAATCATTTAAAATCCAGAGGGGAAAAGTAATGCCTGCTCCCTAGAACAAGACAAGCTAGTTGCCTGGGCCTAAAACATACTTTCACTTGGTTAACATATATTCTCTCGACAAATCTGAAGGATCAACTTGAATTATTAAAATAAATTAATCTTGACTACTTTATTTCTCTAGGTCTTTACTAGGCTTTACACAAACACACACTAAAATTATAGTGGCAGTGCCGTGTTCAGTGTATTATTCCACCAGAATCATTCCCATGTCAGCTTCTGTTAACAGAAGTCTGACATCACTGGCCAGTACAGAAGAAAAAAGTTCCCGATCATCCATAGAGCCTGCGTGGACACCAAAGTCCTTAGGACCTCCTGGCATGGAACAACCTGGCAGCCAGAGTGTCTTGTGTTATTTCTCAGCTTAGGTCTTACGGGGCACAAATCCCTGGAATTTCCAGTTTGTAGATTTCAACAAAGGGCTGCTGCTTTCCTCCTTTCACAGATGGGTATCTGCTGGTGTTGGGGCTCTAGAAGCTGAGGCAGCCTTTCAGTTCCCTCTTATTTTACAACACTCCAAAGATCATACGCAACTGGCCATGGACCCTCAGACCTACAACCTGGTACTTGATTTCCTCCTTTATTTTTCATTCAAAGATCCTAGTTAATAAACGAGTATGATCACAATAGTTGATTTTCTTTAGACGAAGAGGTTTTAACTTTTGGAAAATTACAAAAGTTTTTATTTTTCCTAACTTTTTAAATTTAAAATACATTTTATTATCATTCCTCCAATATGAAATTCTTCCATACTCATTGCTATCAAACTCTTCTTGGTCTTCAGAATGACTGCCTCCTCAGATAAATGAATTTGCTCCATAAATCTCACCACTGGCCCGCCTCCAGGAAGCCTGTCATTTCATCAGGGCATAGCCTTATGCCTCATTCCCTTTTATGTGCTGGGGTCTTCTCTACAAAAGATATTCGTAGATGTGCTAGGAAGATTTGGAGACTTTGCCTCGGTGCCACACCTCTTTGGGCCATAGTGAGACCACCTAGCAGGCCAGCAACCCCAGTGATAAATCTCCTCGTGGTGACTGAGGCAGCGGGTGTCTGCCAGCGGTTCACGTACTTCCCACCAGTCATGGTATGATCCGGGACGTCTAGGAGGTGCTTGGTAGTGTAGCTAAGCCCATGTACAGCCTCTGTAATCCAATTCCATCTAAGCGAAGGATGGGCAAGTACTTGTCACTTTCTTTGACTTGAGATCTAACATAGTCCCTGAAAAAAAGTCATTTCTTAAAAAGCGAGAAGGCCACATTGAACTGCTGAATCTTTCAAAGCAGCCATGTCAGAATCTCACAGGCATATGTGCCAAGGAGACCCCTGGTGGGTGGTTGTAAATTGTTTTATGATACAACCTATTTTCAAAGAGCATCAGACTGGAGTCTTAGGCTCAAACTGCACCTTGGCCATTTTTCTTTTTGTGTATCTCTAGGGGGTTCTCTTGAGTAACAGGCTTGTATCTTCATTTGAAAAATGGAAGTCAAAAGTGATTTTCAGTCCAAAGTTAAGTACACTCAATGAGTCCCTGTGTTTTAAAAGTATAGAAAACTGTCTGGCTTAAAGAATGTTTCACCTGTACTGGGAATAATCATTCTTCTTGCCTGTATTCACTTTGACTAAGGTTTATTAAATCTGGACATCCACAAACACACATAGCTTCAGAGCTGCTATAATGCCTGGGGTATAAAATATGTGCTCGTTAAAAGAATCAGTGACATTACTTCACGTGCTTTCCTGAAAATATAAATGAAAGGGTTGGTTTGCTGTGATTACTGACCGAAGTTAGGCTGTAAA
Organism: Hystrix cristata; assembly: GCA_004026905.1. Classification (NCBI taxonomy): domain Eukaryota; kingdom Metazoa; phylum Chordata; class Mammalia; order Rodentia; family Hystricidae; genus Hystrix; species Hystrix cristata. The sequence continues at coordinate 77,095 of PVJO010006766.1, forward strand.
GGCAAAAATCCTCAACCACTTTAAGCTATTTCTGTTAAGATTGTCCATTACGTTGCTTCCCTCCAATTTATCTCACTTTCTTCTTGTTTATCTGACTTTCTGGGACATGTCTGAAGGCTGTTCATCAACGAGAGGAATAAAATCTATATCCTGAGAGGAAACTTGTGGAGAATAAATATTTGACTGAAACGTCTGGCTGTATTCACAGTGCCTATGAGTCTAAATGAAAATGGGTGGAAATGCGAAACAATTTTAAAGCCTTTGAAACAAATGAATATTTGTTAAGTGAAGACATAACATGTGGGTTTATAATTCTTTTTTATGTTGGTTTTATGTCTACTCTCTGCCATTATGTTGGAAGATCTGTGTTTGTTCAACCTGTGAAAAAGCCAGAATCAGGAAATAAAATTCCTGTCACTCAACACATGAGAGACAAATCAGAAATACTACAAAACTTAAAATATTATATTAAGGAAAAATGGTATAATTAACACATGTGGGCTCATTAAATTGTGAGAGATACTGTGAACAACTTTTAAAACTATTTTAGAGCTCCAGGAAGAAGAGTTGTTCAGAAGGATGGTCTATTTTAATGTTTTATTCAGTGTGAGTATTTTCCCCAAAAGTTGTTATCAAATACAAATAGTACTAAAAGCCTAAAAGAAGACAATGAAGCATAAAAAATTAGTGATGAAAAAAATCAATATATTCAGAAGTTCCAGTAGTTCTGGTTACTGATAGAGGAGGTCATTTGATTGTACAGTATCAGCAAACAACTCATACCTGTACGTTACAAGACATAGTAACAACTAGAGTTAAAAAGCAATCAATTTTAAAATGTCAAGGAATCTCCTTATGTATTTTGAGAAGCTTGGCATAATTAGAAAAGTTGTTACAAGTGCCAAAACCCTGAAAGGAACGTATTTTTCAGTGCAATTGGATATGTGGTGAGCTCTAACTGCTAAATCTAAAAGGCTTGTCTTAAGCATACTAGGTGATCAGTGTTAGATTCATACACAGATTATGATGTTTCCACGCTGAATGATCTCTGGCAATTGGACTGGTGAGTCACAGCAGTGCCTGGTCTTTGGTTAAAATACCTTCTTCCAACATAAAATCTTTCATACCCTGGGTAATTTGGACACAAAAGTCTGCCATGGGCAGTGTAATAAATTATAAATTCAGATAAACTTAGGCTTAGTTTTAAGTGATACATGAAGACATAAAAACTTTAGTCTATGGTAATTATATTATTAATTTTAACAAGTAAAATGCTAAAATATATTTTTTTGTAAATTATATAGTACCTATGTCCAAAACATAAAGTCTATGTAAATTGTTGGTAATGTCTTCCATAGTTGGATTCAAGATTATTATTAGTATAACGTGATTGTTTGCCAAATATATCCAGTGTATAGATTAGTACTTTTTTGCAGGGGACTGTGTCTGGGGATCTAACTCAGGGCCTTGCACTTGCTAGGCCAGCACTCTACCACTGAGCTAAATCCCTGTTCCGTATAGGTTAATTCTGATTAGAATTTTTAGGTGTATGAGCAGGACCTTCTGATTAGTTCTAGTTAGTAGAAAGAACAAGGTGAAATGCATAATTGTTGCATAAAAATATAAAGTTGTATCTTCTTTTTGGTCCAATAACTGTCAAGATTCAAGGTAGTGACTGCTCTTCAGTCTTGGTCCCTGGATGACTTGCTATCTGACTCTGTAATTGCACCATAAGAGAGGAATAAATATTTATTTGAGATTTGGCCTGATTTTTTTTTTAATCTACATGTTAACATAGCAATCCTCAATTTTCTGGGCAAGTTCTTTTACTTTTAGCTTTGATGATTTCTGAAAATTTTCCCCCACAGTTTCTGTAGAACAAAGTTTAGATTGTTTTTTCTCCTTTTGAACTCTATCTAGATATACATATGAAATTTCATCTCCTTGTCCAGCTTTTTTTTTAATTCTCTTAGTATCCATTGTGATGAGGTTGCTGAAATAGTTACTGCTACTGAAGAATATATACTCTCTACATTAATATTTGTTTCTAACTTGTTTCAACGAGACTTGTACTTTCTTATCCCTAAGTCTGTTAACATGTACTACTTTGTAATGAGATACCTGAGGGGTTCTATTTGAGTCTTACAGACCTAGTACAAGCTTTTGAATATGACCATATTGATGTTTTCTTTGTTTTGAGACTAGATTCATTTTCAAGGCATAAATTATTTCACTTTGTGTCTTAAAGCTCTTTAAATGTCAATTTCTGTAGGATATTGGTAATTGAATACCTATTGTGTTATTTCTTTTAAACTGAGTCAATGGGTTTGAGCTCATAGGTGAAATTTAATTTATAGTTTTAAACACCTTTTAGATCAATATGTTTCATGAAATAGCTGCATACATATTGTAATTTAAAGCATACATTGGAAGGACACATGTAATTTAAAGCATTCATTAACAAAGGAAGGTTTGGTTTTTAGTTGTATCAGATAGAGCTGTCTATATCTGAAGTCAAGTTTTATATAGCAGCATGTAACAGGTTACTCAAACCGTAGCAACTTGTGTAATAGCCATTATCTAGGCATTTCACTGCTAAGCAGTAATCAATCTTACATATTTCACAGGTCATAGTAGAAAAAGAAGTTTGAAGGTAGACTCATTTTCCATCTTGTACAATGAATAAAGATTTTCAAAAGTTTTCAGCACTGAACTATGTAATATAGAGGAATCGCAATATAATAAAATATTTATATGTAGTAATGATAAAATCTTCTGGGCACACTTTCTCTCCTACTTCAGTAAACTGATACCAACTGCTTTACACAGAGAAATCTTCTTACAATCTTCAGATATTTTATTTTCATTGTGGTAAAATATAGGTAACAGAGAATGTAACATTTTAACCATTTTATCTGTACCATTCCTTGGTGTGAGTTCTTTAACATTTTCATTATACCATTATCACCACTCATCTCCAGAACTCCATCATCATCCTAAGTCAAAATTTTACCCTAATGACAAAATACCTCCTCCTCTACCTGCTGCTTTCTATCAGCTACCTTCTGTCTCTGAGTATGATTAGTCTGTATATTTTATATAAGTGTAATCATGCAATATTTGTTTTTTACTGTCTGCCTTATTTCACTTACCACAGTATTTTGAAGGATTGTCTCTCATGGCATGTATCAGAATTTTATTCCTTTTTAGGGTTGGATAGCATTCCACTGCATGCGTATGCTATATTTTGTTTATCCATTCATCGTTTTGGGATGGACATTTGGGTGGTTTCTACCTTTGACAATTGTGAATAATACTACTGTCAACCTAGACAGACCACACATTTAAATCTGTCTTTCATCATGATGTAATGGATTTCTGAGAGTGACAAAAATTTGTCTTTAAAGTTTTATTTCAAACACACTCAGGTACACATAAACACACGCACGTAAAATAAGACCTTCAGTTTAGTCATAAACCTGTATTTAATCTGTGCTGATTGCTTTCTTTCTAATAACTGAAAGTATGACTAAACCTCTCTCTGTATTTAATAGTTTTTCTCATAATACCAGTTTATTTCTGAACTCTTTTATATCAACCCAGATTTAACTTTCTTTAATATCTTTTCTATTGTCATTTTTAAATGATAGTCAAGCAACATATTCCTAAAACTAAATTCTCCATTGTTGATTTTAAGAGTCTGAGAGCATTTAGGGGATTTGAAAGATGAGGATAACACTGTTGCAGACTCTGCCCACTTTAAAATGAAGCCTGCCCCTGGCGGGACGCCCTCATGGTAGCACCTTGCTCTTCATGTGAAGGGGTTGCTTGAAAGAGCTCAGCTAGACTGGACAACACACTGCCCAACCAGTGGTACCCATTAGTTACTATGACCTTATAGTCTTAGCCCAGGAGAAAGAATTATAAGCCGTCTCTTCTATTAAAACCCTCTAAGATTTAATCCAACTGAAATACTCCCTTTATACTTTTCAACAATTTTTTAAATATTAAGTTGCCTTTTTGCAATAAACCTTTAATCTCTATTGTACAGCTAAATCTGCTTTGTTTTTCTTTCTGAAATATTGCCTCCTGTGATTCTCTAAGACATCATTAATTATCTCATTCTTCTATAATCCTATGGTATTTTAAGTGTACTTTTCTTTGGACCCTAATAGTCCAGTGTTTGAATTTAATTATAATAATGACATAAAGAATAACTATATCCACTGTTAAAATATTTTAAAATAGGTAGTATAGGTTACAATGTAATAATTTAGCTGGGAATGTTAACACATGCCTCTAATCCCAGCACTTAGTATTTCTGCATATTTTTCTAGGTTCATACATAGATCTGCTTTATTCTTAGTATTTGCACACTCTTCTGTAATGTGGATATACCACATTGCTTTAGTTCTAATAGAGATGTGAGTAGTCACAAACTACATGCTCATTTAAATGCCTGTGCTATGAAATTTACCATGAGCAAAATTAAAAGATAAAAGATCATTTGAGAGAAAACATTTGAATTATGTATGTCTAATCAAATATGATGCCCCTAATATATAATGGATGAGGAATATGTAGACACTTCAATAAAAATTTTAAGGTACCTATAATAACATACTGAACAAAGCCTTCAAATATATTGAGGTCCTAATTTGTGGGATCGGGGATTTTACCGAAAAAAAAAAAAAAACAGTTTTAGCAGATATAATAAAAAATATCGAGATGAGGAAACTATGCTGTATTATCCCACCAGGCCCTACATGTAATCAGGCATGCTTATATCAGGGGCAGGCGGGAAAGGTGTGACCAGAGCGGAGCAGAGGCGGGGTGCTGGCAGAGGTAGGGTGCAGCCATACAGCCATTAACCAAGGAGCACCTGCAGGAGTCAGAGGAGGCAAGGAAAACATGCTCCTTCAAAGCTGCCAGAAGGAAACAATTGCACTCCCACTTTGATCGTAGCCTCCTAAGACTCATTTCAGACTGCCGCCCTCCAAAAACTGTAGCAGGATTAGTTTCTCTTGCTTTCAACTAGTTGTTCAGTAATCTGTCATTGCAGCAAAAAGAAGTGAGTACAAATACTACTAAACATTTCTATAAGGATTTCTAGGTGTTAAGCACTATTCCTGTACATATAAATTACATGAACTCACTTCAGTTTATTTAATTGTCACACCAATCTTAGCAGAAATCTGAGGCACTAGGAGTTAGTGTGTACCTGGGTGTGTTTGTGTGTGTGCATTTCTCTGTGTGTTTTGGGCATGCATGCACACATTGATTGATTGATTGGTTGATTGATTGATGGTGCATTTCTGGGATTGACTCGGGGCTTCTCACTAAGCTACATCCACAGCCCTTTATTTTTATTTACTTATTTTTTCTTTTGAGACAGGATCTCACTAGGTTACACAGGCTGGCCTGAACCTTCTGATCAGCCTGTCTCAGGCTCCATTCGTCACTGCACCTGGCACTGAGAAACTAGCCTGAATAGTTGCCCAACGTGGCACACCCACTAAGTAGTAGAACAGGCCTGTATACTGAGGCACTGCAGGTCTTGAGTCTTCACCTTTGAGCCTTCTGTTACATGATCTCTCTGAGAACCAGCAGCTTCAGAAATAGGAGTTGATGGCTAAGGGATGTATACTGTCAGATTGAGAATTTGAGAGGAGAGTAGTGGCAATTAGAGATAAATGATATTGAGTGTTTGGAAAAATGTGGAGGGGGAAAGATCTTGATATTGCAAAGATAGAACTGTAGATCGGCATTGCTTTGGAGAAGGGGTCAATTTGAAAAGATTTATAAAAATGGAGAGTGTGAATTACTCTTTAGCAATATGATTTCGCTTATAAAGTTATTCATCAAAGCATTTTTTCTAATACTGCAATAATGGGAACGACTTCTTACCTTTCATTGATTATACTTATTTATAATTACAGTATAAGTATTGATTAGCCTAAGCTGGTTTATCACTGTGATTTCTAATGCTCCCTCCCAAAAGTGGAACAAGGAAGAATAAACTTTGAGCCCTTTTGAAATACCATTTTTATTACCTCCCTCTATCCTGCCTCTGTGACTCTAACATTCCTCCCTGGGGATGTTAGTCCCCCAGCTAATTTTCCTGAAAATCACTGGTTTAGTGGGTGGCTTAATCTAAGTGGAACATACTACATTCCACAAAATGTTCTAGAAGATGAAAAGATAAAAATCAATAATCAATGAAAGGACTATTAGTTATTATCTTCCACTGCTTTTTACACTAGGTTTGTAGTAGGATATTGATATTTCACATGTTAGTTCATGTGAACTTCAAAAATTCCTCTAAAGTTTAAACCATAGCTTCCGTTAGAATCTTGAGCAAGGTAAAACTCAATAATGTTAAATAAATTTGCTAGGATCACGCAGTAAATGTAGGAAATAGGACATAAAAGCATGTCTAACTTTTCACTCCAAGGGGCTTGGTCAGTTTGTGACATATGAAAGTCAAATTAGACAGAGTTTTGCAAATAGAGTGCATGAAGTGAAATGGACTCATACTGAATAGGTTCCAGGTTCTAACTGAAGATTACAAAGTCTTTCCGCTGGTTTCCACATTCCGCTCTGAGCTGTCGTAGTCAAAACAAGTACCTGCCCAGCTTTCCTCAACTTGTCTTCCAGACCTTCAAGCAGGCGGGTGGCTCTCCCTTGTGACAGAGATTGGAGAAACACAAAGTGGATTCTATTATCCTGTTCTAGGAATGGAGTGCATAAAAAGACTGCAAGATTATACAAATGTCACCCTTTGCTTACTACTGCAATTTAGTGCTTCTCGGATAGCTTTGCAAATGAGAGTTAGCTTGTAATATGTGAGCCCACGATGTCCTCTCTCTGGGCCTGAGAAATTGCAGCTTTTTTTTTTTTTTTTTTTTTGGTCTGAAAACTTCTGGCAGGTTTAATGGGAACAGCTCCCATTTGTAACATCTCATGATTTAGCATTTTTCTGCCTAATGTGTCTTCTCAGTGCCCAACTTTCAGCTACTCATTCAAATATATTAAATTTTAGATTTTCTTTGAGCAGTACACTGACTATACCAAATAACAAGATTTGGGAATTTTTCCAAAATTGTTATCAAAATTATATATTGGAAGTTTGCTTGCTATTAGAGAGGTAGTTTATTCTACTACAGACAATATAAGTTTAGTCCAAAATGTTGACGGGGTTAAATATGACTGTCTTCCTCTCTTGTCACTAAGGTACTTTTCACATTTTCCAAAATATATTCATATATTTTCCTTTTATTTACTGTGAAACATTAAAAATCTAGTGTAATTGTCTTGATTTTTTTGTCTGTAATTATAGTTGTTTTTCTTTCAATTAGCTTCCCCCACTACAATTTTATACAAACTCTTTCCAGATCGCTCTTTATACTTTGAGAATATAAATTTTTACTTAAAGATACATAATGAAAATATCATGCAGTCATATTGGTCATATTATCTTATTTCATTTGTAAAGTATAAAGCAAATGATCATTTTTTGTAGGATAAAGGATTTTATAATTTTTAAGGTTTTCCTTGAAACTCATTATTGTTGACTACATTCCCATATCCTAAGGTTCTTTTCATTTTACTGTCAAATTTTGCAACCAAAAGTAGATATATAGAAAGATAGATACATAGATCGAAAAATCATGTTGCTAGAAAGTTTGAGGAAGAAATATTGTGGTACTTTATTTTTTAAAAAGATCATGACCTAGTCTTTGTTAAAATTCTTATAATCATATTTTAGTTTTCATTTTTCAAAATAAGTAATATGCAGTCAAAAGATAAATATAGAAAACACACAAAAGTAAAAATAGAAATGTTTCCTTTTGCCCAAAGATCTCTTAACCTTTGTTTCAGCCTCAACATATTACACTGTATTTATTTTTACTGCATATATATTTGCTAAAAGACAAATACCTGATTTTGTTTGTCATTTGTATAGCATCTTTTTAATTAAAGGATTTTCCGTGTCCTTAAATATTCATTAAATTGTATATTTTTATTTGTTAGAATCATCAACTAAGAAATATAGTTGGTATGATCATTCATGAAATGGTCCTGTCAAGTGATTTTTTATTGTCCATGGCCATTTTGCAAAATTTGTATCTAACTAAAACAAAACCAGTCTGTTTTCTTCTTGTTAAGAGTTGGTGCTCTCTCATACCTTATTGCAGAAGTTTCCAAAATGCTGAATTCCCGTAATCTTGCTTAGCATTATAAGTTAAGCTTTACTTTTTCCTTTTTTTTTTTTTTACTTTCTCTTCAATAAAATTTACCTCTAGAAAATGAAAATCATTTGCTGTCCACCAGTGACCTACTCCCAATGACTCTCGAATAGATAGGTCAGTGCTGTTTATTTATAAGGCTTTCAAAATCAATACTATTCAAAGAGAAAATAAAGCATCCCATAAATCCTCACCAAAAGAATCTCTGTTTAAAAACAAAATCTCAGCACTTCAGCTTTAAGCCAAATAATAAGTTATACAACCAGTGAAATCTAAAGTATGTTTCGCTTTGTTAATAAAATCATTCACTTGTTAATTATTTTACAGCAGTCCATTCCATAAGTACTTTGGTGCTTGTGTTACAGATAAATTATCCGTTTCAATTTTCATCCAAGAGGTTTATTCTGGGGAATAGTTATAGCCTTGGGGTATTTTTTAACATCAATGGCAAGATCTTATTCAGGTATTTATTTCAAAGACTTAAAACATTACATGTTAATATTATCAAAGAACAATGATGAATTTGTATCAAAATAGTAATTCAGTTGCTATAATTCTAATGAGTGAACAAGTTTCTTCAGATACAATAACTTATGAAGCTGCATGTTATGTGTCCAGCGTTGAGACAGTCCAAGCGTTATAGCTCTGGGAATGAGGCCTTATCTGAAGACCCACATAGAGCTGGGTTAGGCTGTAGGATGATAGCACACAAAGGCAGCTGCAAAACCTTTGCCTTTTTGAGTTCTTTATATACTCTGGATGTTAGACCTTTGTCTGAGGGACAGCTGGCAAAAATTTTCTCCCAGTTTGTGTTTTTTCGCCCTACTCTATTAGTAATTTCTTTTGCCGTGCAAAAGCCTTTTAATAGGATGTGGTCCCAAGCATCAATTCTTTGAATTGTTTCCCGTGCAGCCTGAGTTTTATTCATAAATTTTTTTCCAACCCCTATGTCTTCAAGAGTTCTTCCTATTTTATTCTCCAGGAGATTTATTGTTTCTGTTTTTATGTTTAGGTCTTTGATCCACTTTGATCTTAGTTTAGTACATGGTGAGAGACATGTATCTAGTTTTAGTTTTCAGCATGTGGTAAGCCAATTTTTCCAGCACCATTTATTAAAGAGGCTATCTTTCTTCCAGTGAGGATGTTTGGCTCCTTTGTCGAAGATGAGATATTTGAGTGTGTTTGGAGTTATTTCTGCATCTTCTAGCCTGTTCCATTGGTCCTCGGGTCTGTCTTCATGCCAGTACCATGCTGTTTTTATCACAGAAGCTTTATAATACAATTTCAAGT